>JAODAL010084916.1:0-10766 GCA_025379985.1 Phyllomedusa bahiana
ATTTTAAACTGGTCCCCTTGGCCAAGAAAATTGCCAAATGAAATTTCTGTGGGGCCCCTGACACGGGAAGAATATGAAATGAATCCCCTTCCAAAGCCAAGAGTGACGCCCGGGGCAAAATATCAAGACAACAAGGTCGCCACAAAAGGGTCTTCCTTTTTAAAACGTGCAGCCCCAGCAGTGGGGGGCGCTGGGACGAGAGTGAATCACAGACTCCATGGCAAGCACCGGGCAACACCATTACCAGGTCGGGAATGATGGGCCCAAAAAGGTGAAGAACCGAACTTAAAAACTCACATAAAAAGCGTCGGCAAAGGAGTTCGCAAAAAAAGTACGAAAAAAGGGAAGATTTGGAAACCCGGAGGGGATAAATTTGGAGCGATGAATGAAAGTCAATAGGCCGCCTCTGAAGACAAATGGGTTTGGGAAAGAATCAAGGAAAAGGGGGGACAATGTATCGAGAAATTGAAGAAACTGTCAGTCCGGGGAGGAAGCCTGATGATTGGGGTTATTTCCAGCCAAATATGTTGGGGATACTTGACCAGGATTGTTTGGAACCATTGGGGGGGGCTATATTTTGGGGGGGCCTACAAAACTGAGTTAACTCATACACTTCAGTAATATGTTTTTTTGAAAAGGGAAAAAAAATTTTTCAGCAAACAGCACCTGAAGAGACGTAAATTGGATAGAATGGTTCAATGACAATGAAGAGTTTTACTGTTTTGGGTCCCCACAGCCCCCAACCCTCAACCTAATCCAACACTTTGGTAATTTTGAAGAAAAAGCTTATTCAACCCCAGGATCTGCAAAAAAACAGGAACGTAAAGAAGAGACCTGAATCAGATTTTGGGCAAGCCCGCTGAATCTGATCCAGACCCAGAAGAATTTCGGCAGTATTGAAAGTGAAAGGTGGATTTACCAATACCCCCCAAAAAAATTAACATTTTGATTTTCGGGAGAAAATCATAACAATGCAGTTCATGACAAAGAACAGAACTAAGCAGATGCTAAATATTTCAAAAAAATTTAGTATAAGATAAATAAGATGACTGTAATAAAATGATGATAGTCTCATGAAAAAAAAAACAAAGCTGTAGGGATGGTAAATGTGGAGCCTGAAAGCACAAGTTCAAAACTTTGTTACCCTTTTGCTTGCAGTGAATTTCTACTAAAAACTTGATTTTTGTATCATAAGGTGAAAAAAACCCTGATTTACTATTTTTACAGAAAGGGTTATCATTTAAACATCGCCGTGTTTAGGAGTCGGAGTTGGAGTCGGGGGAAATTGAGGAGTCCGGAGCTTTGGCTTACTGACTCCACAGCCCTGAAACTAGTTTCCTTTTTGCCCTTAACCCCAGCCTTTTTGAAAGGCCATTTATATGACTCCTTGGTTTGGGGTTTTGGAAACTTGCCCACTAAATCTATCCCGGGAGAAAAGTTTTGGTTTTTTCCAGCGTTTCGGCAAAGGGTGACCATATTTTTGTTACTTCTCGCTGGTGCTTTTTAACCCCGGAGAGGGACGGGATATTCGGTTTAGTGGAGGCCCATTACTTTAAGAGTTGGTCAAGAGAGATCGCATCCTATTAACATTTTGTGTGGCACTGTTCACTTTAAGGTTTTTGGTGGGGGGGCATGTATTAGGGCTTCAAAAAATTTAAAAAAACAAAGTCAATAGGTGGGGAGCCCAAATCGGGAAACCCTCCCCTATCTCGGAACAGGCTCCAATAGCCTCCACTAGAACAGAGGTGGAGTGTTTCACCTTCTCGGAACCCCCATGGAAGTTTTTTTTTGGCGTGGGGCGGAGGGGGAGGACAGTCCTTTGGCACATCTTTGGTTTCAATTTAACAATTCAAAAAAAGTATTTAGCCTTTAGGGGAACCCCATAGATAGAGCGATATCGCAACACTACAAACTGCACTATGTATTTGCAGTCCTCGTGAAGCATTTTTCCTCTTTGTTTTCATTTGCTGCTATTCAAGTGCATGAAGTTTTGTGTTGGGGTTAAAAAAATATATTTTTTCTGTTTCTTTGATTCCACTTTATTTTTCCTTTCGATAAATCGCAATCTACTCTTTTGTGAAAGTAATTTCAATTTTCGCATTTCTGTTTTTTTTTGTATCCTGGGGTGGAACTGTTGAACACGTCCTCTCACAGGCAATTTATTTAATCTCGGGCAACACTGCTTACTTGAACCCGCACCGAGGCCGAGTCTTATAAACCGGCCCTTCTCCAGTTTCGTATCTGATCCTATTTACTTTTCCCTTTGCCGGACGGACCTTCTTCATTTAAGCTCAAAACTGAGCAAAGGGAGACACTCGTAAATCTTCAAGCAGATTGTTATAAAAAATTTAGCAGGTACTTTTAAAAACTTAATAAAAACTGGCAAGTGGGAAAAGTTCTAGTTTTTACCGTTTTTAACCTCTGCCCGGTTTTAGCATTCTCCTGCAGAATCAGCCTCCGAATATAACGTTTTTATAATGTTCCCTACAAGTCTAAAAATACAGCCACATAATGGAAAGGGCATTGTACCGTGCGTTGTCCCCCTTTATCACTTGCAAGACATACAACACCCCATTTTTTTTAACAAAACGCTTCCCATAAACCCAAAAGGGTGGGACTCTGTTTTCTTTTCTTTAGGTAATTCTTCTTTGGCGGTTTCCCCTCTTCTAAACTGTATTTGCCATAATATTGCATTTTGAAAAGGTTTTAAATCTTTGGGAAACCACTTATTCACCCAAGTACATTGCGGGTCTTTTCTTTTTATAGTACCATTTGCTGCTTTCTGCATGGTATAGAATTAAAAAAAAAAAAGGGTGGTGGAAAATGAGAACTCTGCATGGATTTTTGATCTTCTTGGCTGGTCTATTTTTGTAAAGTGGAAGGAAAACTAACAAACCTTTCGTAGCACTTTGGTTTCAGAGTTAATACAGACAAAATCAGATGTTACATAGTAAATTTTTTTAACATTTCAAACAAGAGGATGAGGGCCCCGTGGGGATACATGAAGGGAAAAGTGCTTGTTTGTTATTTCCCCCATCTTCATATAAAAATTTAAGTATACCCCCAAAAGGCGCATGACCGTACCAGCCAGTACGCGTCCAGATATGAAGTGTTTTGGGGGGCAAGGACTGGGGGATAATGGGGGATACCGGGCAAATGTAAAAAAGGGAAATTTTATAAGGAAAGTGCCCCGATTAGGGTATCGGGAATTTTGATTAAAATTGAAATCAAAAGGGAGTATGGGCAGGCTATCTTTTATCCCACTTCATACAAACCGTGCACAGCCAGGAGCTAACTAGCAGGCAGGAGGGGAAAAAACTCCAACTTGGCAGATTAAGGGAATAAAAAAACACTAGCAATATCCACAAGCCTAAGGGTACAGTATTTTAAAATAAACCTTTAATTATATTCTTTTAAATATAAAACACCAAGAAAGAAGCAGAGTACTTGCCCCGAAAAGGGGACCCCCGTTTAACACCCTCCCTAACCTTCAATACTTAAAAAGGGAAAAAAAAAACAAAAGCAAAAACATAAAGAGAAAAGAAAAAACCCAGTAATACAACAGAGAGTGACTTTATCTAAAAACGGACAAAGAGAGCACCAACGATAAAGCGACAACGCAACCCCAAAGAAAAATACAAACAATCCGACGCTTTCTCCCACCTGTCAGATTAAGATATGTTCACATGGCATTTTTGGACCCGAAAACGGTGCAGCAATGTAAATGTGAAAACAAAATCCAACACTACCCAAAACGCAGCGGCGATTGGGCTGCAGCAGGATTCACCCTATCATTTAAATTAAAGGGCTCCTGCTGCCCTTTTGGCCCAAAAAATGACAGTCAATTCTTGGAACGGATCAAAAAAAGGCAGTGGACGCACATCGACGATCCCCCCCCGCTGAAACCCCCCGAGCCTGCCTTTTTTAAAAAGCAACGTAAAAGCACAAATTTCTATTTTTTTTGCTCTTGTTTGGGGGCCATTTGGGGACCACAGACGGATCCAGACAGGGCTAAAAAAACGTATGTTACACGGGCGAAAAGAGGCCGTTGAACGTACCCAACACTTCATGGGAAATCGGCCACACAAAGAAATTATTAAAAAATTTTGCTGCACCCTTTATCAAAAACCTTTAATCCCCTTGTGAAGCCCAAAAATTTAAAAACTATTCTGCAAAACCATTTTAATTCAGAAAGTGACAACATTTTTTCCCCTAGTGGTCAAGACACCAGGTTCTGAAAGTACAAAGTTAAAAAAAAAAAAAAGTTCCGAACACCCCATTTTAGCCATTTTAACAAATGAAAAAAATAATAAAAAAAAGCTAAACATGATTTGGGGATCGCTACATGGTTTTAACAGTCTTTATTAACATATGTCTTAGAAAATATAAATTTCTGTAGAAAACAAAATGGGCCCAATTTCAGTTTTTTTGGTTAGTTTTTGCATTTCCCCAAAATTAAAAAAAATAATAAAAAAAACTTGAAAAATGGCATCCATGAAAATCCTTACCTAGGAAAAGCAATTTCCGGCACTGCTACTATATGGCAAAACCCCGGGCTGAGATCGTTCCCATGTGCAGTAAAGACGGTGGTGCCAGCTTCCAAAGGCAGGCTAAAAGAGCACTTGTTTCAGCAAACCTGACCATTGTTTGTATTCCCACTTTTTTTTTCTTCTACTCCCAATGTTTGGGGTTCCCACATGGAAGTAATCCCCCCCGTGTTAAATTGAAACCTTCGATGCACTCAGAATCTCTGTTTTCTTTTTCCCTTTTTTTTTATGTGCTCTCCCCCCTTTACTGCCCCATTTTGTCATTCAACAATACACATCGCATAAAACCGCCTCTCATCACATTTTACTGGCAGCTCCTTTTCAGTTAATACGGTGCATGGCAGGATTTATAAAAAGGAGGGATGGACAAGAAAGGGAGGAGCGTGTCATTGAAGTTTCTTTAAAGAATATACTGGGCCCACTCACTCAAAAGCATACAGGGCGGGAACATTTGGGGCATAAAACCAGGGTTTAAAAAAAAAATTTAAAAAGGCTGAGGGTTAAAGGGTTTTGCCAGGGGCTCCTTATCTGCTAAGAAGCAAAATGTAAACAAAGCCAGCGAACGAGAGACAGAGACCCACAGAGCACGGGGCCATGCATAAGGGGTCGTGGAAATGTTCATTCAAATAATCAAAAACCAAAAGTGGATTCTGTATACAAAAGACAACATATTTTCAAACCCGGGGCCTTGAAAACTTCTTTTACTCCCTTTCAAAAGATAAAAAAGTGTGCTTGCGCAAGCCCAGCCACAGCTCTTGTCCGGTTTTGTATCTAATAGAAGCTTTTAATAACAAAGGCAGGGAATTAGTCTGTATTCTCTCAGGCTGCAATTTTTGTAATCACATATATTTAAGAAAAGTGATTAAAAACCCATTTTTTAGGATCCTATGTCAAAAATTACATCGTGGCAAAAACCCCTTTAATGATTTTTTAGGAAAATTATGATGAATTTAAACCGGTGTTAGGGCAAGTACCGTTTTCCCCTTTTTTGTAAGTAATAGTCCATATCCAAAGTTTATTCAGCCTTAATACATTGGTGACCACATGGTTACACATAGGGCCCCAGTATGAAAACTTTCAGGTCTAAAAATCACTTTTTTGCCCCATAGCAAAAACCAAAACAAGCGCCCCTTCATTCTCCAAGCACTATAAAAGAAAAATTTAAAAAAAGGGCTCGGGTTGGTTGCTTGGACAAACATGAGTTTAGCCTAACCTTTTTCAACAGTGTCCCTTAGTGGGGCCCTGGGGGTCAAAATGTATTAAGCTGGATTGTTTACTATAACTTGGGGTGGTAGGGAGGGATGAAAAAAAGATGTAGGAAGTGCAGCATTGGGGGGGGAGAATAATACTGTAAGTTTTAAATTGTATCCTTTGGGGAATTTCAACGGGGCATTAACAGGGAAAAGGCTAGAGGCATCAATTAGCTTTGGGCAGAACCTTTCCTACTGCTGCATTTATATAGATTTGGAGAGTAGGGAGTTGGGATGATCAATTTGAAAGAGCTTTAGTAATAAAGACAAAGGATTTATCAAGCAACATAAGGCTTGTTCCACGGCAATTATTGGACCTATCTCGCCCAGTACTGCGCTAAATACTATGGTAATCCCCCCCGTTCTCAAGAGAACTATGGATTATAACTCCTCTCCCCCCCACATATTGTCCGACGGGGAGAGGAACTAATCCAAGTTCATATGAGAACTGGGATTACCGTAATGCTGGGACTTCTCACCCCGTTATTAGCCAGTACATACATTCAATTATTCACGGTGTAACGCCCGGAAAAACGAATGTCTATGGGGGCCGGCGGGGTTTCCGACCCCCCTCCCAAGCACACGGCGTAATTGGGGCGAAAAACTCCCCGCAATTCACCGTGTGAACATAGCCTTAGAGTACTAATTGTTTTTTTTTACAGTAAAAAAGGGGGAATTCTGGAGGTGTTTTTTTTAAAGGGGCAGATGGGATGGGGATCAATGTGATTGAGTATAAGCATAATGGACACCACGAGTGAAATCACCTAAACAGCAGGCAGGTGGAAATAGCAAGGTTAGGTAGGTTTTTTTAGATGGGGGGGGGGGGGGAACCACCAAAAATGCTCTTTTTTTGAAAGATTTGGTTTCCGATATAAGACAAACTGATGTTTTAAATCATGATAAAAAAAATAACTTTTTTTTTTTGAAGGGCGGGGTATTTCAAAAACGGGTGAAACATTTTTTTTTATTTTTTTATTTTTTCAGTCCGGGCCTGTAGACCATTTTCTAAAATTTTGGACCAGCCTTTTAAGCTCTTCGTAAGATTCTGTAACCTCGAACTTGAACAAAAAAGGCATTTAGTTCAATTTTGGGGATGCAGCACAACAAAAACGTCGGATACTTTTTGGAAGACTCTACTTATGAGAAGCATATTGAAAATTATGAAACAACAAAATCCGGTTAAATCTTTCAGAGGTTTCCATTGAAAAGGTCGTCAAAAACTACGAAAAAAACAGCGCAGCATGCAGCCTATTTTTTCCATTAAAATGATAGACACCATTTAGTCAGTGGAGTCTTTTTTGCATGGATGTTGTTATTATGGGTCGGCACCCCCTTTTGTGACAGGGGAACTCCAAAGGGAACCCCTGATGCAGATGTAAAACCTACTTCCCTTACTCTGTATATATCTATTAGCATCTAAACGAAAACCAATTTTAAATTTTTAAAACATTTTACTTTTTTAAGCCCCCTGTTAACTACAAATTTCATACGGGAATTGAAATTTTTGATGACCCCAAATACAATTTCACAAATAAAACAGTTGATATTTTTAAAACATTTTGTGTTCAAACAAAACCCAAACAGTATTCTATTCCATATTAATGCACAATCAACACTAACCATTAATGTCAAAATACGAATGGTGAAAAGTTGTCCACTTAATAAAATTTTTTTTTTAAACTGAAATTTTACCAACAACATCCTGCGCCTCTTTTTGAGCCCGGGCGTTTTTCTCTTCTTCACTCTGGTTTCAGCCAACCTCTGGAGAACCTTGTGCTCTATTCACTTAAAATTGTTTGGAAACCCCTCTCCTGCATGTTGAGTCAAGAAGCCGGAAATGAAAAAGAGCAAATCGCTACAAAGCGAGGACAGGTAGGTATTGTACCACTTCTTCTTTTTTTTTTTTCTTCTTCTTCTTCCCACCACTATGTCCATTTCGGCTTAATTTATTGCAAATGGACAGCCAGTTTAATTTCCACTGAGTATCAATTTTCATTTCCTAACCAATTTGGCTCCTTACTTAAATATTCTCCACATAATTGTATAAGGTTTATTTTTCTGCATATTTTTAAAATTTTTTTAAAAACAAACTATTTTAAAAAATCAGATCCCTATGGGTTTTAAGCAAAAAAATTTGCATTTTAAAAATTTCCTTTCCCCAAATTGGTTTCAGGGCTTTTCACGGGATACATTGAGTAAAATCCGCAACAAATTCACAACAAAATCTGCATCAATTAGTGTGAATATCTGTGTGTTTTTAATTCTGGGAACCCTCTGGGGAAAATCTACTGTCAATCTGACTCATTTGAATGTAACCTAAAGGCTCAAGCACCACAAATAACCCTACAGATACATGGGGTTATGAGAGTAAGATGCTCGTAAAAAAAAAAAAACACTAAACAACAGTAAGACTGCTCATAGACATAAGAGTGTCACAGACCCTGCTAACAACAGCTGAAAACAATCTAATTAACCAGTTCCTGTCTTGGTCGCTAACACCTCCTTCCTGATCAGGAACATTTTTCCTTTTATAAAAGCAACATATTTCTATTGTTTATATACTGAAATATTTATTTTGTACCAGTTACAGTTCTCACAATACCAATGTTTATTTTTGAATTGCAAAGCAAATTTAAAAAAAATATATATATTTTTTTTTTCACAGATGCAAACATCAGACGCTATTTGCAACTGACAGACTCCGCAATCAGTGCTTTCCGGGCAAAGGAAAAACAGCGATATCAGGGCATGTTTGACTAGTGTTTTGTACATCTGTATTTATGGATTATCTTTCTAAAGAACATGAAATAAATATAAAAATATTGTTTACTTCAACATCTCAGTTTCTCGGTGTTTGTGTAATGTGGATCTTCTCATTTGTAGTATGGACAGAAGGTTATACTTTGCTCAAAATAGGCACTAGATAAAGGTGCCAGCATGGAATAACATGATACTTAAGCCATACTTTGTGAGAATTGTGCATTTAGCATGTAATATACATGACTGATCTTCATAAAATTTTATGTGACTGCTATATACCAAAAAGTAGTTGCTAACATAGGCTGAAACTTCACATTTATGGCAAAATTGTTAACTTACGGCCTGCCATCTGGCACTTTCTGCTTGAAAATTAAATAATAAACATTCACTATTCATCATTTAAAAAAATTCTGCTATCTGTGTAATCCATAGTGTACAGCTCGTCTCTCTGGGATACGACCAGTGACGAAAGAAAGCTCCTCAGTCTTGCTCCACATGCTCAGACATCACCTCTCAGGCAGCTACTGTCTGTCTCTTCCCTGCCAAGTAATCGCACACTCACTGCTGAGCAAGTGTTGAACCCGAGGTACTACTCCCTTCCTCTGTACTCCTTATTAATTAGTCAAACAGTGCAAATAAATAAAAAGAAAATAGGAGCCTCAATCAGGTGTGTGCATTGAGGCAAAAATAAAGTTTTTGGCTCCTGCAGGGATATGAACCTAGGATATGTTGAAAGGCAGAAGTGTTAACCACTCAGCTAAACTGTAGCTACCAGGGCTGTGGAGTCGGTGCCTATTTTGCAGGAGTCCGAGTCGTCATAAAAGGAACCGACTCTCAAAATATATAATTAGTTGGTACAGTTAGATTGATGCAGTGCAAAGAGCAAGAGAAATTGGGTCCGGCCAGTGCTACTGCTCCCATATCTTCAGCCTTATCACATGAGGAGTGTAATTGATGACATGGAGCAGGCAAAGTGCTGCCCCAGGGTAAAAGATTCTGCTCCCATGGCACACAGATTTCAGCAAAATTTTAAACCTGCTTTCAAAGAGGTAGAAGAGATCAACCATTCATCAAAACTGACTGTGGCTGAGGCAATTCCTTTATACCCTGACATTGTTAGAGATGTTGCCCCTATGGTCACCGCTTTCCCCCCAACCCAAGTTAGTGTAGAGAGGCTGTTCTCTAGACTGGAAATAATGAGATCAGATGTGAGGTCATGTATGCCGGATCTGATGGAGGCAATATGATTTCTCAGAACAAATTCAGAGACTCCACAAATGTTCCTGCAGTGTTTTGCATATTTACAATTTTTTGTGTCCTAAAGTCATATTCAATAAATATATTTACACGGACAAGCAAAAGGGTAACAATGTTTTGAACTTGTGAATTTCAGGCTCCATATCTCACCATCCACTACAGCTTTGAACAACAGGCTACTGTAATTTTATATACAGTCATCTAACTATCTTATACATAAATTTGACTTGCAAGTATTTAGCATCTGCTTAGTTCTGCAGATTCTTTCCTGTACCTGCATTGTTACTGTTTTGCTCCTAAAAATCAAAATGTTAATTTGTATTATTTGTTAGTATTTGGGAGATCTACCTTTGGTTTTCAATACTGCCTGAATCCTTCTGGTCTCTGAATCAGATTCAAGCATATCTTGACCAAAATCTGATTCCAGGTCTCTTCCACACATTCCCAATGTTGGTGCAGACTGTACTTGGATACAAATACAGCTTTTTCTTCAACTCTACCCACAAGTGTTCAAAAGATCAAAACATTGTTACCCTTTTGCTTGTCAGTGTCTGTTCTACCTAAATAGCTTGATGATTGTATCATAAGGTGATAAACAGCCTGATGTTACCATTTTACTACAGTAAAGTTATCACTTAAACATTCGCCATGTATGAGGGAGTCAGGAGTCGGAGGTTTGGGAAATTGAGGAGTCGGAGTCGAGGCTTTGGCTTGCCGACTCCACAGCCCTGGTAGCTACTCACAGCTCTTTACATAAAAAGACCTTTGCTTGACTAGAGTGAGCACACTGAGGAAAGGCATTGTCACATGATATGCAGTTCAAACAAATCGCACACGCTGAAGCAGGTACCCCACATGTTTTTTGTGGGGTAACCCCTCTAACTAATTCAGGGCTACAGCAGCCCTTTTTCTGAAATTTCCATTAGATGGGGTTAAGAAAAAGGGGGTTTGG
>JAODAL010084917.1:0-10766 GCA_025379985.1 Phyllomedusa bahiana
GTGAAGTGTGGCTTTTTTTCTGTGGTTTTTTTTTATAGCCTAAGTGTTGTGCCTAAGATGTAGCAGGTATCCATTTGACTGTTGTGGCTGTTAATTCCAGCTCCTCCAGCCCTGTTTGGGTGTAAGAAGGAAGGTGTTGTGGCTCTCCCATAGACATGAATGTTCATCGGAGATGATCGACTATCGACTATCGAAAACCTTATCGATGGTGGCCGACTATCGACTATCGATCGATGTCGATAGCCAATGTAATCGCTCAACACTAATGATGATAGAACTGATTTAATGTTTTTTTCCTTCTTTCTCTAAATCATCAACTTGACAGAAACAGCATTAGGAAACCACAGGGTGTTCCAGTGAGACAGCGGTCACTTGGCAGCAGCATGAGTAGGCCACAGAATGGCACAATCACAGAGTGTGGAGGTCACGGCAGCAGCAACAGCAGCAGCATGAGGTCATAGAGTGGCACAATTACATTCTGGAGGTGGCACATAGAGGAGTAGGCCACAGAGTGGCTCAATGACAGAGTGTGGAGGTCACGGCAGCAGCAGCATGAGGCCACAGAGTGGCTCAATGACAGAGTGTGGAGGTGATGGCAGCAGCAACAACAGCAGCAGCAGCATGAGGTCAGACAGTGGCACAATGACAGAGTGTGGAGGTCACGGCACCAGCCACAGCAGCAGCAGCATGAGGTCAGACAGTGGCACAATGACAGAGTGTGGAGGTGGGTGGCAATACCAGTCACTGGTAAAGATGGTGGTAGGCAGATAGAGCAACTGGCAGCAGATGTGTGGCTTCAGGCGGGTGGCGGCATCAGAATAGTGGCTGAGGCAGGTAGTTTGAATCCAGACTCATTTCTCAAAATTTTGGTGAGGCGTCATAGCTGATGTAATCTGATGCCTAAGGCATTGGTGTGTGGAAATCCTGGCCGATCCATGCCTGATTCATCTTGAGAAAGGTCAGTCGCTTCACATTTCCGGTGGACAAGCGGGTTCTCCTTGGAGTAACGATGGCCCCGCCACACTGAACACCCGCTTTGGTGCCACACTACTGGCCGGGCAGGACAGCTTCTCCACTTCAAATTCGGCAAGTTGTGGCCACTCCTCCTCATTAGGCAGGTGAAGGAAGCTGCTCATCAGTGACTCCAGACTTAGGTTGCTGCTGATGGAGCTGGATCTGCTCCTACCCCCCCACCTTCCCACAGCATCCGTGGCAGTGGTACGTGAGCGCTGAGGAACCCCCTGTCAGACCTGTCAGAGGATGGACCATGCTGCACATAGGCAGCGGCCAACTGACTTCGGAGGATTTCTCTATAGTATATGAGTTTGTCCTCCCTCTCAGCAGCTGGAAAAAAGGCTCCCATTTTGGACCGGTAGCGAGGGTCCAAGAGGGTGGAGAGCCAGAAGTCATCCCTCTGCTGGATGGTGACTATTCGGCTGTCACTAGCCAGGCAAATCAGCATGCTGCGGGCCATGTGCGCAAGAGACTCTGAGGGACTCCCTGCCTCCATCTCCACTGTATACTGCCACGGTGCTTGGGGGTCATCTGTCTCGTCTTCCTCATCTCCATCTACCTTCTCCAGCTGCTCCTGCTCCTCCTCTCCTGTCACCTGGGTAGAAAAACCACTCATTTCAGCAGACAATGCTTGTGCTCCAATGTCCTTCTCCTCCTCCTCTAGTTCAGTCCCCAACAAACTCATGTGGCCATGAGATATAGTCGCCACATCTCCAGTCCCCTGCCCAGACAGATTTTTCAGCATTTATTCCAGGACATGAAGCAGTGGAATGACTATTCATCCCGTAGTCCTGGCGACTGACACGGCCTCAGAAAACGGCAGGTGTCACGCATGAGCTGCCACTGGCTGACATCAAAGTTACACAGGGGGGTACTCCTGTCTGCCTGGATCATCAAAAAATCGTTAATGGCCTTTCTCTGTTCATACAGTTGGTCCAACATGTGCAGGCTGAAATTCAAACGGGTGGAAACATCGCATATCAGCGTGTGTTGGTGGAGGCCGTTCTGCCGCTGCAACTCGAGGAGGGTGTGTCCGGCTTTTTAGGAATGGATGAAGTGCATGCACAGTTTCCTGGACATTTTTAGAATGTCTTTAAGATCGGTGGAAGACTTCAGGAACCTTTTCACAACCAGATTGAATACGTGCGCCATGCAGGGCGCATGGACCATCCCTCCTCAGTGCAGCGCGGATACCATGTTTCTCCCATTTTCCATCACCATGGTTCCGATTTGCAGTTGGCGTGGAGAAAGCCACACATCGATTTCTTGCGTAGCAGTTGCACTCCTGTTTGACTTCGTACGCCGAGGCAAGCCAGGTGTCGAACTGTGTGACACCGCTGTGCCCTCTACATGTGGTATGATGGAGCAGCACTTGTGGAGGCTGAGAGGGTGGTGTTGGTGGAGGAGGAGGTGAACATTGGCACAGGAGCAGCAGTTTGACAACGTGGAGGAGAAAGTGGCGTCTCCTGTCCAAGTTGTTGGTGTGGCTGGGCAGGAAGCACATTCACCAGTGGGCCGTAAATAACATGTACTGGCCCTGACCGTAGTTACAGCTCCACACGTCCGTGCTGCCGTGCACCTTGGAAGAAACTGATAGGCTCAAGGACTGGCCCACCTTCTGTTCTACATATTTGTGAAGGGCTTGGGATTCTCCACCTCGACTCGGCACAAGCCATTAGTTCTCTGAATGGTGCAGAGTCCACCACTTGGAAAGGGACTGAAATACCAACAACTTGGACAGGAGCACGATCAGCTTCTGTACCTTAGGATGGTTGGACGCTTACTGTTGTCTCTTTGCAATCGCCTCATTGAATGACTGCTGGCGCCATGAGTAGTGAGGAGCAGGAGCATCTGAACCAGGAGATGATGGCAAAGAGAAACAGCTCCCTTCTGCAGAGGTGGTGGAGCCTTGACTGGCTGCAATGGCATGCATGCCACTGGGCGCTGCTGCTGCTGTTGCTGAGGCAGCAGGATGGACCACCATATCTGAGCCATGTTTCTCCCAGGCCACCGGATGGTGACGATGCATGTGTTGACACAGGGCCGTGGTGCCAATGTTAGCTCCCTGGCCACACTTCACTTTCTGGCCACCCTCCTTCTACATATACCCATGTTCGGTTCCTCTGGTGTCTTAGCAAAAAACTGCCACACCGCCGAGTAGGTGGTTTTGCAGCCAACGCTCCGCACTGAGTGACTACTACCACCACTGCCTCATTGAGCCCTTGTGCCACTACTTTCTTGGACCTGTGAAGAGGGTCTTCTACCCCATGGCCGTTTGGCTCCCAACCTCGCACTGCTGCTACCCTGCTGATTCACGGCCACACTACTAACTTGCCGGCTGCCTGTTGCGCAAGCTGACGCCCTTTTTTCCTGACGATGATGAAGCCCTTGCTTCACCCGGCTCCCACGTGCGATTGGCTACATCATCATCGATTATTATTGGATCTTCACTGCTGTCCTCCTCAATGGTCTTGGTATGCAGAGGCTGACCTCTCACAACATGACCTCCCATGCCACTCTCCACATCCATACTTTGCCGCCTACTGCAAGAAGCAGGGGATGTTGGCCCCACTTCTTCGCTGCCAATTAGCTGCTGACTGTCCTCAAATTGTTCATCCTCGCTGTATAGTGGCGCTGAGCCCAGACCACATAGTAGATCTCTGGCTGAGGGAACCGGACGGGACAGAGGCGGGTTGAGGACAGGTGAGGGCTGCTGGCTCGCTCCTGGGCCATGCCAACTAAGGGTTGTGTCTGACGTTCCCACCGACTCTTGGCTAGGGTTGTCAGATGTCATCTGGGAGGAAGTGGATGACCTAGTCAACCAATCAAGAACCCTTGGGTTGCTGGTCAAAACACGGTCGCTAGATTACACCGGCAGTTCTGGCCTCGCCGAGTGACCCCTGCTGCGACGTCCCCTTACTGTGTTGCAACCTGTGTCTGCTCTAGGAATGTTTGTGCCACTGCCACTCGCGTGTGAAGAGCCTGCCACCTCTCTGTCTGACATACTGGTTGTTCAAAAATTTACAGACTCTGTTTAATGATGATATTTGTATATGATAAATACACACCCTGTATTTGACTCCAAATGAACCCACTAACAGGCTTGGGTAACCCTTGGATATAAATTGCGCTCCAGAAATTACCACGAAAAATTTACTCGTATGTGGCTTTTAAAAACAATGTGTATTTTACTGAATATAAAAGCACAAACACGCTTAATTAACCCCGTTCCAGAAATGACCAGATGGAATTAAAATGAAATGTATATGGGGCAGAATTAGACCCACCCTGGTCTTGAATTTCAATACCCCCACAAACTGAATCAAAATGATAACGGAAAAGGAGCAGTGACATACCCGCCCACACCCAAATCGCTGTTAAAAGCAATTTCCTTTGTGTGAGATCCCTGCTGCTGCACGACACAACGAGAGCAGTGTGAGGAACGAGCATGACGTCCGTACTGTGACGTCACAGAAGCCCACCGGTCTCTGATTGGCTTGATGTCTGCACATGTCATTTAGGGTCTCCCTTTCTTCCTCCCAGAGTTCTCTTCCCCATGTCACGCCATGTGCTTGTGGTCATTTTAGCAATACAAAACACACTTCATTCCTGCGAATCACCCTAAACTTTGGCTTCGTGCAGAATGAAAGTTTTCCTAAAATTCTAAACGAATTCCACTTCGTTAGAATCGATTTCGCCCATCTCTAATTACAGTGTATATGTGTTTTTTGAACAGGTAGCCTGTTAGATTCTGCTTCCAGCAGAGCCATGTAGATGGCAAACATGGCAAGACTATGTTAGGCTCCTGGTTGGAATGGTTATGCAGAGGCACTGTGTTAGTGCATCTAAAAGAGATGCCGCTTACAAACCACTTAGATGTCATGATGGATCTTACAGATGACTTCTGCTTTGGAGGGCACAGGTACTGTTTCTGATCCCTTGCTCTCCAGAGGATGGAAATGTATGGCCAGTTGCAGAAACTGACCTAAAGACTGGACATGCAGTTTTGTTCTTTTGCAGGAAGCGGTTAATTATCTTGCCCAACCTCTATGAAATGTCATGTCAAATGGCCGCAGCTTAGTCACTGGCTGAATCCAGTTGCTAGATGCAGCTCTCCTTTTCACAATTGGGCCAAACAACTGCAAATGACATCAGCCCTGATGACCTAATGTTAAGGCATACTTGCCAACCTTTTCCCTTCCCATTGCACAAGATTTAAGACCTGTCCCTGGAAACGCCCCTGATCCGAATAGGATTGTCCCCATAATCTTTGTGTCATGCCTATGACTGTGGTTTGGATTGTTCTGCCGTAGATTTATAATCGACAAAGCAGTCAGATTCCACACTATGAAGTTAAAGTAGCATCACAATCCAGTTCTGCAAAGTAAAAGTCTGAAGCTAAAACCCTCCAAATTCTGCCACAGATTCTGCATTGATTTTCTTTGCACTTAGAATCCGACATGTGAACATACATAAGGGTGGCTTCACACAGCACAGTTTTGGTGCAGTTTTAACTACACTCCAATTACACTACCTTTATTACCAGCAAGCTTCTTTCAGTTGTCTAAATTGTTCAGAAAGGTGTTTCAAATAAGTCATCAATTACTGTGGTTTTGAAGCCTTGTGGATTACAAACACACTAACGGATTACTCACTTTCCAAACAGTTAGGGCATGTCCCCACGGCATGGTTTTTTATTTTTTGCTGTTTTTCAGACCGCCTGAAAAACCGGCCGAAAATTAGCACAATGGTGCTCTATGGAAAACCCTTGAAGCAGTCCCCACTGCACGGGTTTTCCGTCGGGCGGTTTTTCCGCCCGCGGTCCAGCCGCAATACATTCATCAAGCACAATCTTCCGTTCGGTTTTCGGACGGAATCTGTGCTTGTGAATGTGAAGGGGGAGGGCTTTTCTCCGCTTGTCGCGGAGAAATGCCGTCCCCCCCGTGGCCGTGGGGACAGCCGCAAAACAGGACAAATACCGGGCCGTGTGAACGCATCCATAAGATAAGTGAAAGAAGCTTGCTGGTAATAAAGGTAGTTTAATTAGAGCGCAGTTAAAACTGCACCAAAACTGCGCTGTGTGAAAGCCCCCTAAGGCTTTGTGGGGATTTAAGGATAGTTTAACTGCAAAAAAGTAGACATATTATGACTGTTTGATATAGCTTTAACTTTATTCTTTTTCAAGGTGCTGTGCTGAAGACCGTGGCTTTTTCAGTTTAGGCAAACTGCAGGCATCTGAGCTTAGATACCCCCATTGGCATGAACTAGCCTGCACTAGTACTTAGCTATAGGGGACATCTTTATACATACTGGGGTATCTTCAGTAAACCCGAAGAAATGATTCAGAGAGCTCACACTTCATTTATTGATAATTTGATTTTCGTTTTCCACTAAATTGATTGCAACACAATTGAGCAGTGTAATTACTGTTGGCTACAATGTGTTAGACACTGTAAATCTAATGATCATTGAGGGGTGAAGGGTGGGCCTTCTAAATCAATTCCACTGATGCGCTCAAGAGACACCAGTACAAATTAGGGTCAGCCTCATGCCCTTTCTTCTTAACTAGAGCAGGTGGCTGTCCGATAATACAGGCACAAATGGGGGCTGGATGTGTAGCAGGTGAAGTCAGTTACTTTCATTCTGTCACTGGTGTCTTAGTAGCTTCAGCAGTAAGCCACTCTTAGCTTTTGCTGCCCGCACAGTAGCACACATTGGGCAGGGGACCAGTCTGTAGCCAGACCACTGTCATGATCTGAGGGTATACAAGTTGACTTCAGAGGCATAATGCCCAGTGAAACAAAGAAGGCAGGGTTACTGGCAGTTGTTTCAGACCTCCAGAGGATACATTGGTATTTGACTGGGCACTTGGATGATGTCTTTATATCTTATTTCTGGTATTTTCCTTGCTTTATTAAGTTTATTCTTTCTTTAATGTGTTTATCCTTATAACTCACTAATCTTTTTATGGAAATGAATAAGAAGGCTGTTAATCTATAAGGATGAAAGTGCTTATTATTAGTTCATATTATGTTTTTGATGAATGCATGAACTCAGTCTACTTCAATGGATCCTAAATGCAGCAGTCAGGTTGGGCTATCTAATTAATGCCTCTGTTCTTTGCCTGCGCCTTCTAGAACAAGATTGGAAACTTTGCTGTTTTTAAAAGGGCTCTCCACAAAGCTCTACATACTTCCATACTCACCACAAAACCCATGCTGTTTGGTCTGCTAATCAGCTGTGGCTATTGTCCTCTAATCATAAACTCTTGCCCCTCTCACCCAGATCTACCTTGAGAAAATCAAACCCCTACTACTTTGCTCATTTAACTTTGAATTATCAGAATTATACTTTGACCAGCATTCATCAAGTTCATTACGCTAATTCACCAGTTATACATTTTCACAAAGAACAGTAACTTTGATTTACATGAGTAATAATAATAGGTCATTAGAGTTTTTGGTACTAGCAACACTAATCTGTAACGTAAAAACCATAAGGAGACATGAATACTGAACATGAGAAAAGACATACATGTAAGAAAGGGGCCTTCAGAACAAGCATGGAAAAATACAAAACCCTAGACCCACATTATGTTGCCAAGGACTGAAGAGTGTGTGGGCTTTGCTTCCAAATATACATACTTTCTACAAAACTTGGGCTACTTTTGTAGTCCTTTGTTTGAAAATAATACAGTTAATTTACACTGCATCCCAAATTGTTATGCAAATGATGTTATACTCTGATTGATCTAATTGGTCGACAGTGAGAATAATGCTGAAATCATCAACCATTAAAGTATAAATCAAATTTTATTTGGCAAAACTCACAATGATAGCAGGTTTTATTCCAAAATATAAAGACTAAATGCATTTTTCCAAATTATTATGTACAAGACTTACAAAACATTGTATAGGAAATTGCAATTTTTTCGAATTTGCAGCTTTAAGAGGTCACATTTACTGAAATCAAAAGCTATTTCAATCAAAAACATCATAACAGGCCAAGTTACATGTTAACATAGGAGCCCTTCTTTGATATCACCTTCACAATTTTTGCATCCATTATACTTCTGAGTTTTTTGAGAGTTTCTGCTTCAATTTCTTTGCTGGATGTCAATGGTATAATGTTGTAACATGTTAGTCATATGAAGCAGTTAGAGATGGGCGAATTGATTCTAACGAAGTGGAATTCGTTTAGAATTTCAGGAAAACTTCGGTTCTGAACGAAGTCGAAGTTTGGGGTACTTCGGGTGAACGAAGTGTGCTTTTCATTGATAAAATGGCTGCGAGCACATGTCGTTACATGGGGCAAAGCACTATGGGAGGAAGAAGGGCATAGCCTGCATGACATGTGCAGAGATGAAGCCAATCAGAGACCGGAGGGATTCTGTGACGTCACCGCACTATATAAGTCCGGGAGCGACGCTGGGAGCTCACACTCCTCTCACTGTACTGATCAGGGAAGGTGCTGCCGCGACTGATTGTGATAGCTCTTACTGAAGAACTGATTTTTATACAGCGATTTTTGTGGGGTGTCTCAGCTTGTCTTAATGCTTCTCTTAATGTTTTATTTCAGATTTTTTGGGGTATTGGATCTGAAGTCCAGTGTACGTCCACTGCAGCTGCATATACATTTTAATGCTATCTGCTCACAGCACATTGAATATCCAAGAGGGATCTAAGCCAGTTCCTGTTGTATTTATTTAAAGAAACAGCGTTTTTACATTACAAATATCACTTCATTTTTGGCTGCTCAATTCTTTTGCGCAATTTACATCCAGGGGTTAATTAAGCGTTGTTTTTCTGCTGTGGTGACAAAAATAAACCGTCTTTTTTACCCCAAAAATTAAAATTTTCCTGTACCATAAAATTCACAACAAAGGTTAATTACAATTTTTTTTTCTTTTTGTTTAGCGTAGAAAACACGCAATTGTAACACCTACAAAGCTAGTAGTTTGTGGCTGCTCAAAATTTTTTTGCGCAATTACATCCAGGGGTTAATTAAGCGTTGTTTTTCTGCTGTGGTGACAAAAATAAACCGTCTTTTTCACCGCCCAAAAAATTTCAATTTTCCTGTACATAATTCACAAGCAAAAGGGTTTAATTACAATTTTTTCTCTTGTTGTGTAGCGTAGGAAACACGCAATTGTAACACGCTACAAAGTTAGTATTTGTTTCTGCTCAAATTTTTTGCGCAACTGACATCCAGGGGTTAATTAAGCATTGTTTTTCTGCTGTGGTGACAAAAAAACCGTATTTTTCACCGCCAAAAATTACAATTTTTTTACCATAAAATTTACAAGCGAAGGTCAAAATTTCAATTTTTTCTTTTTGTTGTGTAGCGTAGAAAACACGCCATTGAAAACCGCTACAAAGCTCGTAGTTTGTGGGTTTCTCAATTCTTTTGCGCATTGACATCCAGGGTTTAATTTAAACGTTGTTTTTCTGCTGTGGTACAAAAAAAAAACCGTCTTTTTCATCGCCAAAAATTACAATTTTGCTCTACCATAAATTTACAAGCAAAGGTCAATTACAATTTTTTTTTTTTGTTGTGTAGCGTAGATAACACGCAATTGTAACACGCTACAAAGCTAGTAGTTTGTGGCTGCTCAATTCTTTTGTGCAATTTACATCCAGGGGTTAATTAAGCGTTGTTCTGCTGCTGTGGTGACTCCAAGAAACCGTCTTTTTCACCGCCAAAAATTACTATTTTCCTGTAGCCTAATTCACAAGCAAAGGTTAATTACAATTTTTTCTCTTGTATAGCGTAGAAAACACGCAATTGTAACACGCTACAAAGCTAGTAGTTTGTGGGTGGTCAATTCTTTTGGGCATTTTACAACCAGGGGTTAATTAAGCGTTGTTTTTCTGCTGTGTGACAAAAATAAACCATCTTTTTCACCGCCAAAATTACAATTTTCCTGTACCATTATTTACAAAGCAAAGGTTAAAATTTCAATTTTTTCTCTTGTGTGTTAGCGTAGAAAAAAACGCAATTGTAAAACGCTACAAAGATTTTAGTTTGTGGCTGCTCAATTCTTTTGCCCCAATTGACATCCAGGGGGTTTAAATTTAAGCGTTGTTTTTCTGGGTGTGGTGACAAAAATAAACCGTCTTTTTCACCCCAAAAATTACAATTTTCTGTAGCATAATTCACAAGCGAAGGTTAATTATAATTTTTTTCTCTTGTTGTGTAGCGTAGAAAACACTCTATTGTAACACGCTAAAAAGCTCGTAGTTTGTGGTTGCTCAATTCTTTTGCGCATTTTACATCCAGGGGTTAATTAAGCGTTGTTCTGCAGTTTACTCAAAAAGAAACTTTTTTTTTTCACCGCCACAGAAGAAATTCTGTACATAAAACATTCCGAAGGTTAATTAAGCCTTTTTGCTTTTTTATTTATAAAATACACAAGGTTTTTTAAACGGGACATACAAGTCAATTTTTTCCCGCCCATTTGTGGGGGCGCAATTTTATCCAAGGGGTTTCCAATAGAGAAGGGGGGAAATTTATTCAATAATGAATTCGTTTAGAATTTCAGAAAATTCGGGTTTTGAAGAAGCGAAGTTTGGGGGGTTTGGTGAAAAAGTGTGCTTTATTGATAAATGGCTGCGAGCACATGGCGCTACATGGGGGAAACAATCGGGGGGAAGAAGGGGTACCTGCATGACATGTCAGAGATTAAACCAATCAGAGACCGGGGGGATTCTGTGACGCACCGCACCCCTTTTAAGTCCGGGGTCCCGGGGAAA
>JAODAL010084918.1:0-10765 GCA_025379985.1 Phyllomedusa bahiana
GGAGTGTATGACAGTGAAAAACCCCCGGGGCCGCTCACGCTGTGGGGCTGGGGGGAGGAGGAGCCGGCCGAGGACCCGGGGAAAGGTGAGTGAATTATTTTTTTTTTTTTTTTTTTTCTGGCTCCCTTTCGGGGGCGCACTGGGGGGGGGCAGAAATTTCGGGGGGGCAGCTATCTCTGGGGGCACACTACTGGGGCCCCATTTGGGGGGAAAAACCTATCTCGGGGGCAGCACAAGGGGGGCAGCACTACTGGGGAAACATTCTGGGGCGCACAAAGGGGGCAGCTATCTCTGTGCAAGAAACAAACTGGGGCGCTTTCTCTGTAGCAGCACTACGGGGGGGCGCACTATTTGGGGGAAATTTTTTCCCCTGTGGCAGCACTACGGGGGCAGCACTACGGGGGGCAGCATTTAATTGGGGCCCGCTATCTTTGGGGGAAGCTATCTTGGGGCAGCACTACGGGGGCAGCTATCTCTGGGGGGAAGCACTAGGGGGGCAGCATTTTATTTGGGGCAAGCAATCTCGGGGGCAGCACTACTGGGGAAGAAACTACTGGGGAAGCTATCTCTGTAGCAGCACTAATGGGGGGCAGCTTTTTTGGGGGGCAGCAATCTCGGGGGCAGCACTACTGGGGCAGTATCTCTGTAGCAGCACTACGGGGGCCCAGTATTTTCATTACCAGGGGGTCGCTAGGCTTTTTTTAATTGGGGGCCCGGGGCCCCCGAAAAAAAACTCCCTGTCCCCCGATTTCCCCCGGGCTCCGGGGCCGCGCCGGGGGCCCCTGGAGCCCCGGCTGGCCCTTCAGCTGCATGGGGCGCCCGGGCGGGACGCAAATGCAGCTGCGGGCTTTGGGGGCAGAGAGGAGCGTCCCTGCTCCGCAAAAGGGGTGTCGGACCGGTCTGGGTCCGACCACGGGGGCCCCCCGGGTCCTTACAGCTTTGGGGGGAGGACCCCCCCGCGGCCCCGGGCGCCTCACCCGGGGCAGCGTGCGATGTTGTGTTTTCCCATCGCGAACCCGGGGGGGCCCTTTCCCCCGGGAGCACAGCGCGTCATGGGCCGTGCCCCCAGGAGTTTGCCGGAGGAGGGGCGGGCTGAAGAGGACGGAGGGCGCTCCCCCCGGGGGATTTTAAGGTGAGTAAAAATTTTTGTTTTTTTTAAAAGCGTTTCCCCTGTCATTTGCCCCAAAAATTAGCCTTCCCCCTTTTAATGCCTGCCTGTGGCCCCCCATATCCCTGCCGGGCCCCTTAAAATGCCTCCCTTTGTGACCCCCATTCCCTGCCTGTGCCCCCATATCCCTGCCTGGGGCCCCCCAAAAATCCCTGTTGGGCCCCCCAAATAAAACTGCCTGTGCCCCTAAACCCTGTGTGCCCCCAACCCCAAAAATTCCCCCAGGGCCTGTGGGCCCCATATACTGCCTGGGGCCCCTTTATAATCCCTGCCTGGGGCCCCCCATACCCCTGCCTGGGGCCCCTATAATGCCGCCTTTTCCCCCCTTTTAATCCCTCCTGTGACCCCCATATACAGCCTGTCCCCCTATAATGCCTCCCTGGGGCCCCCCAAAATCCCTCCCCGTGCCCCTATAATCCACCGGGGCCCCCAATCCCTGCCTGGGGCCCCCATATTACGCCTGGGGCCCCCCATATCCCTCCCCTGGGGCCCCCCCTATACTGCCGGGCCCCCTAAAAAACCCTCCCTGGGGCCCCCATTTTCCCTGCTTGTGGCCCCCAAACCCCTCCCTGTGGCCCCCTATTACGGGCCTGTGGCCCCAAATTTCCTGCCTGTCCCCCTATAATGCCTCCCTGGGCCCCCCTTTACCCCTGCCTTTTGGCCCCCAAAATTACTCCCGGGGGCCCCCCATACCTGCCGGGGCCCCCAAAAATCCCTTTTCCCCCCCCAAATCCCTCCCTGTGGCCCCCATAAACGGCCGGGGGCCCCCATATACTCCTTTTGCCCCTTAATACCTGCCTGGGGCCCCCAAAACCCCTGCCTGTGGCCCCCATAAAAGGCCTGTCCCCCGGTTTAATGCCTGCCTGGGGCCCCCCATATCCCTGCCTTTTGGCCCCCAATCCCTGCCCTGGGGCCCCCATATTACTGCCGTAGCCCCCATATACTGCCTGGGCCCCCAAAACCCTCCCGGGTCCCCCTATAAGCCTGCCTGTGGCCCCCATTTTCTCCCCTGTGCCCCCATATACTCCCTGGGGCCCCCCATTTTCCTGCTTTTGGCCCCCATATCCCTGCCTGCCCCCCCATTTTGCTCCCGGGGGCCCCTTTAAAATGCCTGACTGTCCCCCCCCATATACTCCCCCGGGGCCCCTTTTCCCCTTTCCTGGGCCCCCCAACTTTTCTGCTTCATTTCCCCTAAATTTTTCCTCAGTGCCCCCATTTTCCCCTGGGGGCCCCAAAACGCCTCAGTCCCCCCAAAATACTGCCTGTCCCCCCCTTTTTTAAACGCCTTGGCCCCCTATTTCCCTGCCGGGGCCCCCTATATACCTCCCTGGGGCCCCCCTTATCCCTGCCTGTGGCCCCTTAAAATTCTTCAGTGCCCCTATATCCCAAAACCCTGGGGGGAAAATTTGCAAAACCCTATATTTAAGAATTTGCTGGAAATGTGAGGATTCTAAGATATTTGTGCCCAAAAACCCAAAGGGAGAGTTTTGGCCCGGGAGAAATCGCATAAAGGTGTGAACCGGATGGAGAAAAAAAAAGGGAAAGTGAACAAAGAGATCGAAAAGACGTCCCCGGGAGTCACTAAATGAAACCCGAAAGTGAAATTACTTTTATGCCCTCCCAGAGCTTTACATACAACGGTATCTACTACTATATTGGCCCAATATATGGCATGGTATATGTCTTCAGACCTGTGTACAGCTGTTTAGTCACATGGGGGGGTCGGCAGGTTAATTTGATCCTTATGAAAGTAATATTTTTTGGGCCCCGGGTTTTTTGTAGGGGGGTTTTTTAGAAAACAATCATTTTCCGGGGAATTTGCTCCTGAAACGGTGTATGTTTTTGGTGACTGTTTGGGGGTATTGTCATTTAAAGGGTGGAATTTCCCTAAAAAAAGTAAATTTTCTTTGGGTTTTTTTTTTAAACTGTACAGTAAACTGCTGAGGAGATGGGGGGGATCTGTGGGGATGTGCAGAAAATTAGTGACAGAAAAAGGGTTTTTTTCCTGTAAAAAAAAACATCCAAAAGTTTTACAAAGGGGCGTGAAAAAAAGTCGTGTGAACCCATCCCTAACCCCGAAAAAACAAAAGGGCCCGAGCCCCGGAAAGTTTTAGGACCCTAGCAACGCCCCTGGCATTTCTACTGGGGAAAATATGTTTAAAAAAAATTTTACTGGGACAGCCCTTTTTACAATTTCTACTTGGGGGAGCTATTTTAAACAAATTTTACTGGGGCGTATGTAGCATTTCACTACTGGGGGAGTTATTAGTATTATCACTATGGGGCAGGGAAAACCATTTTCATTACTACTGGGGAAGCTATCTTCATTTTAATTTCTGGGACGTATCTATCATTAACTGGGGAAAATATTTGTTGATTACTAATGGGGCAGCTATCAAACATTAATACTTTGGGGGGCTTTTACATTACTGCTTTGGGGGAGCTATTAAGGGATTAAATTCTGGGGCAGCTATAAATCATTACTACTGGGGGAAAATATGTAGCAATTTTAATGGGGGCCCAAAATTTGCATTTCAAAGGGGGATTTTTATGTATCATTACTACTGGGGCAAACTATGTAACATTACTGGGGCAGCTAACTATCTATCACTGTCACTACTGGGGCCGCTATTAAGTATCAATGTCACTAATGGGGCCGCTATGTATTTAATTTCTGGGGGAGCTATTTATTTTCACGTCACTAAAGGGGCAGCTATTTTATGTACACGTCACTACTGGAGCATTATCTATGTAAACCTTCACTACTGGGGGGCTATGTTTTCACTAATGGGGCAGCTATTATGTATCAATATCAATATGGGGAGCTTGTATTTTCCCATCACTACTGGGGCAGCTAAAAGTATTATTTTCATTCCGGGGCAAATTATCTATGTATCAATTTCTAATGGGGCAGCTATCTATGTATTTACTATCAATTTTGGGGGGAGCTACCATTTTCTTTCTACTGGGGGGAGCTATCTATTTATTACTTTCTGGGGGAGATATCTATGTATCAAAATACTAGGGGCAGTTTTCTAAGTTCATTAAATAAATGGGGCGCTATGTATTTATTAAATGGGGGAGCTTTTTTATGTACAATGTCACTACTGGGGGAGCTATCTATGTAAACACCCGTCCCCTACTGGGGAAACTAGCTAGGGTTTTATATCGCTATGGGCGATATGTATCACTACTGGGGCAGCTAACTATGTTTCACTGAAATACGGGGGAGTTTATAAAGAAACACGTCACTACTGGGGCACTTGAACACTACGGGGGGAAACTATTTATCACTATCACAAATGGGGGAAAACTATGTATCACTATCACTATGGGGGAGCTATTATCACACTGGGGAGCAAACTATGTAACACTGTCACTACTGGGGCGTTATCTATGTATCACTGTCAATTACTGGGGAAACTATGTATCACTACTGGGGCAGAACTATTTTTCCACAAACACAAAAGGGGCAAACAATGTAAAACTATCACTACTGGGGGAGCTATGTATTATTATCACCTCTGGGGGAGTTATCTATGTAACATTACAAATGGGGCAGCTTAAATATGTATAAATATCAATTTGGGGCAGCTATCCAAGGGGAAATTTTTCTAAGGGGCCGCTATCTAAATTACTAATGGGGCAGGGTATCTATGTATCATTTTTTATGGGGCAGCATGTAGATTTTTTAAATGGGGGGAGCTATTGCATTACTAAAAAGGGGAAAACTATCAAAGATCACAAACACTACTGGGGCAGCTATGTATCCCCAAACCTAATGGGGCAGCTAAGTATTATTATCACTAATGGGCAGTTTTATGTATATTAAACTGGGGGAGCTATTAAGTATCAATATCACTAAATGGGGCAGCTATCTATTATCCTACAACCCACTGGGGCGCTTGGATTATTAAAAAACTGGGGGAGTTTTCTAAAGTATCATTCTACTGGGCAGCTTTTAAATTTTCACTAAACACTTCTGGGGCAGTTTTCTATGTATCCCCTTTCACTAATGGGGCAGCAAACTATCTTTTTTACGGGGCAGCTATCCTTTTTTCATTATATGGGGGAAACTATCTAGTAATTTTTTTTAAAAATTTTTTTAAAAGGGGCAGCTATGTATGTATTTATCACTACTGGGGCAGCTATCCAAAGTAAACATTACAAATCGGGGAGCTTCTATTTTCACTGCCCCTATGGGGCAGATATCTTTGAAACATGGGCACTACTGGGGCAGCTATGAAACCTACGGGGCAGCTATCTTTTTTATCATATCCCTTCTGGGGGGGCCTTTTTTTTCCCATCACTACTGGGGCAAATATTAAAGAAACCTGTCCCCTAAATGGGCGTTTTCTATGAAACACTGTCCTTGGGGGCCGCTTTGTTTCACTTTTGGGGGAGCTTTTCATTTATCACTTTCAAATAAGGGGAGCTTTGATCAATATCAATACGGGGGGGCTATGTATTATTTTTCAACTGGGGGAGTTATCTATGTTTATTTTACTGGGGGAGCTTTCTATTAAACACTATCACTACTGGGGCAGTATCCAAGTATCAATTTCTAATGGGGCAGCTTCATTTATTTTCTTTCTGGGGAGCTTCTATGTTTTCATTAATACTGGGGGAGCCCATGTATAAATTAAATTTCTGGGGCAGTAAGTAGAAATTTTTACTGGGGCAAAACTATGGAAACTTTTTCTACTGGGGAAAAATTAAAGTATCACTATTTAATAAATTGGGGGGACGGGTTCCTAACCCTAATGGGGCAGCTTGTATTAATTTTCACTTCTGGGGCAAATTTTCTATGTATCCTTTCTTCTTGGGGGAGCTATTTTGTTTCAATATAAATTACTGGGGGACCCATCTATGTTTCACTTACTAACTGGGGAAAATTTGTATTTTTTAAAAAAACTGGGGGAATCTATGGACAATTTTTCTTCTGGGCAGCTATCTTGTTTCAAATCCTTTTCTGGGGGGGTATCTAAGTTTCACTATCAAACTGGGGCGCTATTAAACAATTTAAACTGGGGCAATATTATGTTTATTAATACTGGGGGAGCTATCTATGTAACATTTTTTTGGGGGCTTTGTTTTTCCCTGGGGCTTCTTTGTTATTTTTTTTCTTTGGGGAGAATCTATGTTTTCTTTTTAAAAAAGGGAGAAACTTTGTAAAAACTTTCCAATTCGGGGCGCTTTTTCCCATCTTAAAATGGGGGGGCTTTTTCTTTTAAAATTTTTAATTGGGGGGATTCATGATGGGTTATTTCTAGGGGGAGATGGTTTTCCAAATTGGGGGGGCTATCTTTGTTTTCCCGTTTATTACGGGGCAGCTAAATGTATCACTGTCACTTCTGGGAGCAGTTATCTATTATCACTTTTCACCGGGGCACCCATCTATGTACACTATCACTAATGGGGAAAACTTTGAATTCACTTTCCTACTGGGGCAGCTAGTATTATTTCACTACTTGGGGGGAAATTTTCTTTGTAACATTACTACTGGGGCGCTTCAAATTTTCACTATCACTACTGGGGCAGCTAAACCTGTATCATTAATACTGGGGGGAGCAAACAAACTTTTCTACTGGGGCAGCTAACTTGAAACTTTTCTATGGGGGGAGCTTTCTATGTATCAATTTTTATGGGGCAGTTGTTTCATTACTGGGGCCCTTTTTTAAGTAACACTGTTTACTATTTGGGGGGGCTATCTATGTTTAATGTCACTCTGGGGCAGTTAAAAAAAGGGAACACCGTCACTACTGGGCAGTTTAATACACTAAGGGGGGAGCTATCTAAGTATCACTGTCATAAGGGGCTGTTTTTTTTGTATCACTAACACTACTGGGGCAGTATGTATCACTACCTTTTGGGGGAGCTTTGTATCCTTTTCAATACTGGGGCAGCTAAGTATTATTTTTACAATGGGGCAGGGTTTTCTATGAATTTATTATACTGGGGGGAATTTTCTTTTTATCACTAAAAAAATTCTGGGGCAGCTTTCTATGTAATTTACTTCACTTCGGGGAGCTTTGCTTTGTAAACACTTCACTACTGGGGCAAACTATTAGGGATCCCCATCCTACTGGGGCAGCTATTATGTATCACTACCCCTACTGGGGCAGCTATCTATGTTAAACAATGTACTATGGGGCTGCTATCTATGTATCACTGTCACCACTGGGGCAGCTATTTGTATCACTGTCACTACGGGGCGCATCTATGTATCAATGTAAATACTGGGGCGGCTATTTTTTCAAGTACAATGGGGCAGTTAGGGATCACTACGGGGCGCTTTCTATTATTTTTCTACAGGGGGGCTATATTTAAATTTTTTAAAAGGGGGGATTTAACCTATAATGACAAAAGCTGAATTTTCCCTTTTTATATTTTAAAACATATTTAAAACTGACCCAAAAGTCACCCAAAATTAAATGCAGAATGATTTCAGTTTTATGGGTCACCCCTTATTTAAAAAAATATTGACCCACGGGGCGACAAACAATCTCCAGTTTTTAAAAAAAATGGTTTAAACCCCCTTAAAATTTACCCCCAAAAAGACACAAATATACACTTTATTGGGTTTTTTTTTTTGTGTGTGATTTTTTAAAAACCCCAAACCCCCCCCAAAACCCGGGGCCAATAACCTGCCCCCCAAAAACCCCGCCCCCCCCACTGGGCCATGGAAAAAATTTTCGGCATCAAACCGGCCCCTGGGAAAAAAATTTTTTGGGGACCCTCCCTTGGGGCCGTTTACACGGCACGGAAAAAACCCGACCGATTTGCCCCGGTTTGTGTGCCGTCCCCAGGGCCGGGGGGAGGGTTTTTTAGCGAAGAACAGCCCCCCCTTAAAATTGACTTGTTCAAAAAACCGTCCAAAAACCCGGGACGGAAAAATAACATTTAAATTTTTGGGGACGGGCCCGTGGGTTTTTCTATAGACCCCCGGTTTTAGTTTGGGCCCTTTTTCGAGGGTTGCAAAACCGCTGAAAACCTCCCCGAAACCCGGGTGCAGTGGGAAAGGCTTAAATGGATACTTAAAAATGTCCAGGAACAAGTCTTTGAAAAGAAAAAGGTTGTTGACCTTTACATTTATTACTACTTCCGGGAGGAAAATGGAGAACGCACGTGCGATTTCTTAGAAAAGTTAAGCGTGATGCCTGTGATGCATCGTTCTTTCGTATTCCCTTTTGTGATTAAATATTCGGGGCCCGCCTTTGTAGAATGGTATCTTATTACAAAAAAGTCACATAAGGGGGTTTTTTACGGTTTATTGGTTTTTTAAAAGGGAAATACCTTTTCTTTACAGAAAAACTGTAGTCTGCCCTTGATTTGGGATAAAAGTTTTTTTTTCTCCATTTTGTTTTATGGTGTGGTTACCCCTTTTTACTCTTCCAGCCAATTTTTTTTTCTTTAAAAAAAAATTTAATAATTTTCTCTTCCCAAACCCAAAACTTTTTTGTTTATTCCCCCCCCCAAGCCACTTTTGGGCCCTTTTTTTTCAGATGAGCTAATTTTAATAGTACTATTAAAACGTCCCCTTTTAAAAACTTTTAAAACATTTTCGTGTGGGGGAAGGGAAAAAAAAAAAAATTTTTTGGCGTGCTCGTATTTTCACTTTTTTTTAAAAAGAGTTTATTTTGAAGTTTCAATGACCAGTCAGTAAATTATAGAAATTTTTTTTATTTTTAAAAAAATTAAAAATGTTGCTTTATTTACTGATTCAAACCCATAACTTTATTTTTTGGGTCTTTTGACGTGAAAAGGCTTTTTTTTGTGTGTGAGGAGCTGTAGTTGGTGGGGTTTTTATACGTACATATAAAATTTTTCAAAATTTTTATTCAGTTTTTTTGGGAGGTGGGGGAACTAAAAAAAAAAAAAAAATTTTGACTCATGTTTTTACAGAAAAAAAACCATGCAAAAAAAATAACTTGTGCTTTAATGTTCAACTTAAAGATGATCGATACCAAAAAAAGGTTTTTTTTTCTTTTTTTATTTTTTAATATAAGAAAAAATTTTTTTTTAAAATACCAATTTAAAAAGTTTTTTTTAAATACACCCCACCAAGTTAGGCACCGTTAAGTTAGTTTTGGGAAGTGTTAAAGGAGGGGGAAAGGGGTAATAAGGAAAATTCAACACAGCACCTCCACCTTTAATGTGATAAGGGGTGGGGACTTTTCTTTTATTGATGGTGGGCCGGTGTGCCCAAAACTGATTTTACAACGGGGCAAAAATGTGTCTTGTGGGTTTTCCTTTAGCTTTTTCCCCCTTAAGCCGAAAGCCCAAAGTATTAATGACCAACATTTTTTTTGTTTTTTTCCTCCTTCGTTTCAACAGTGAACTTTTTTTTTTTTCAAAGACGCAGTTAATAGGCCTCGTTTTTTTCGAAAAAAAGTTGTACTTTAAGGGGAATGTTTTTAAATTACTTATAAATTTTTTAACCATTCACATTTACACTTAATAAGTTTTAAGATTCTCAGGTTTTTTTTCGGTCGTGTGGATACCTAAAATTTGGTTTTTGTGTGTGTAATTTATGCACAATTATTTTTATTAAATTTTATTTTTTTATTTTTTTTTTTATTAAACTTTTCTGTTTTTTTTATACTTTTTTTTTTTTTTAATCCCCTGAAGGAATTTTTTACATTTTTTTTTTTTTTTTTTTTCACTTAGTTGATTAGCATATTCATTATGTAATCATTTATAACTGTGTCTGACCAGGGATGATAGGATGCCACCAGTGTGTCCTGGGTTGGGACATAACAGCTCTGGGCCACTCTAGGTCCCCAGATGACTGTGCCCATTCCCCGGGCTTGTCGGGGCACCGGGGGTTTTCCCATCACCCCACAAGCAGGGGTGCCCCCAATCAAAGGGGGTTTAAAAAACCCCCGGTTTCGGATTCCCTCGTTCCCCGGTACCGCAGGAGATGCTCCTGGGGTCGGGCGGTAGTAAGCCCTGAACCCAATGCAGCTGCGGCCCGGGGATGCAAAACCCCCGGGTTCTGCAGTGACTCTAAAAGAGTCCTGCAGACGAACGACCCGCACCAGCCCAAAGCTAAAGTCGGGGGGCGGGGGGTTTAAAGGGTTAAGGGGAGTCAAAATAGGTACAGTTCCACTTTTTCATGGCAAGGAAAAAATCAAACCCCAAAAAATGGGTCAACCGGGGGGTTGCTGGGCCCAAACATCCAGGGCCGGGCCCTTACGTTTTTTTAGTGGGGTGGGGGTTCACACGGAATTTTTTTTCGTCTCTTGTGAACTCGGATGTTTTTTACAGAGAAAAAATTCTGTTCCGTCATAATTTTTTGCACACCACTAGATCCCCTCCTCTCCTCACATCACTGCAAATGAAAATCAAACACAAATTGCATTTTTAAAACCATGTTACAGTGAAAAAACCCAACCATAAGTCAACAAAATAAAACCCCTATACAGAACAAATATAACGAGACCTTTTACAAAAAAAAAAAATCCTCAAAACCCAAAGACCCAAAAATATTACTAATTTAAAGGTCAAAATACTCCCCGACCCTACCCAAAAGCGACCCCCACATGTGGCTTCAGTTGTTTTTATAACTGCCTCGTGACCAAAGTGGTAGATCTA
>JAODAL010084919.1:0-10764 GCA_025379985.1 Phyllomedusa bahiana
TCCCCCACACAACAAGAGATACAGTTGTAAAAACCCTTTTTTGTTTGGAATTGGGCAAACAAAAAAAATTTATAATTTTGGCGTTAAAAAGAGGGTTTTTTTTGGGGTCAGCCACCAGCAAAACAACGTTTTTAATTAACCCCTGGATGTAAATTGCGCAATAGAATTGAGCAGCCAAAAAATGAAGTGGTATTTGTATTGTAAAAACTCTGTTTCTTTAAATGAATACAACAGAACTGGCTTAGATCCCACTTTGGATATTGAATGTATATGCAGCTGCAGTGGACGCACACTGGATTTCAGATCCAATACCCCAAAAAATTAGAAATAGAACGTTAAGAGAACAGTCTCTGAGACAAGCTGAGACACCCCACAGAAATCGCTATATAAAAATCAATTCTTCAGTAAGAGCTATCAGCCGCGGCAGCACCTTCCCTGATGAGCACAGTGAGAGGAGTGTGAGCTCCCGCGTCGCGCCCGGACTTATATAGTGCGGTGATGTCACAGAATCCCCGCCGGTCTCTGATTGCTTCATCTCTGCACATGTCATGCAGGCTATGTCCTTCTTCCTCCCAGAGTGCTTGCCCCATGTAGCGCCATGTGCTCGCAGCCATTTTATCAATCAAAAGCACACTTCATTCACCCGAAGTACCCCAAAGTTCGACTTCATTTTGAACCAAAGTTTTCCTGAAATTCTAAACGAATTCCACTTCGTTAGAATCAATTCGCCCATCTCTAGTGATAAGCTTTACATAGGATCAAGTATACAAAAATTTAAGACCTGCATTTCAGAACACCTTTATAACATCAAAAATGGTACGGCAACATATTCAGGAGTAGTACGACATTTTGTCGAAGTACATGATAGGGATATACGGAGCCTCACTTGTTTTGGTATCGAGAAAGTAGAACGACCAGACAGGGGTGGAGATTGGCTGCTCAAAGTACGTATGAGAGAGGCATTCTGGATACTACAACTGCAGACCCGTATTCCAAAAGGTTTAAATTACCGTAATGATTTAGCATACATATACTGAACTCATTAAATTTACCATACTAATGGAAAATATACATAAGTCTGTCAAAATAAGCCATAAATTGAAGCTAATATAAGCTTAACACATAACCGCAATGGATATTGTTTTTGTTTTTAATTGTAGTAGTGGAAATCACGGACTTACTTTTATGAATGAATCTCAGTAGTAAAGGAAGTGACGTAGATTGTGATGAGGAAATCTTCCCCTATATACACGAGCACTCCGATACAAACTGACATGCTGTGAACAAGGGCTTAGTATTGAGCCTGAAACACATTAGCTATTACCATTGTTTGTACCAACGCTATTTTATCCTTATGCACGAAGATTTGACTAATAAAGGAACGGCTTTTATACCTTCCAAGTAAGTGCTTTTTTGCAAGTTTGGTCCCAGGGTCCTCTCCATTGGGAGGTGGTTACACTAAGCGTACCGGGAGCTTCCAGAATAAGCAGGCTGCAGTCACCCCTTTGTATGCCAGCACAAGCAGCGCCGGGGCAAGCCATTTTGGTGCCCTAGGCGAGTACAGCCAATGGCGCCCCCCCCCCCCTCGCTCCCCAAAAAATTACACCCACCCCACTAATTCCTCTCGCCCCGCGCCAGGTCCTGTCACTAACTTTCTGCATATTCCACATAGATCCTGCCCATCTCCTCAGCAATCATTGCACAATGAAAATCACCGAAACATGGAGCAAATCTACCAGACAAATGATTGTTACTAAAAAACACTCCTACAAAACCAAGACCCAAAACTATTACTAAAGAATCAAATAATCCTGCCAGACCCTGACCAAACGCGACCCCCACATGTGACTATCAGCTGTACACAGGCTCTGATTACATATACCACTGCCATACAGTGACCATATAGTGGTAGCTACTAGTTGTATGTAGGCTCTGCAGAAATATAAGTGATTACACTACAGTTGTGTTTAGTGACTCACAGGAGACGTCTTTTCTGATCAGCGTCGTTCACCTTCCCTTTTCTTCTCCATCGGTTCACACCTTCTTGCTGATTGCTCCCGACTAGTGTTGAGCGATTATTATCGACAAAGTTGAAATCGGCACAGTTTTTATGTTGATCGAAATTTTTAGATCATGCGATAAATTTAGGTTAAAATCTGTGCATCATCTATTAAATCGCGCCATTTTCGGCGCTTCCTGTCATTTTGGCGGCCAGCAAATCAGCTTACAGAATAGAGCAGGGTGAGATGTGTGTGCGACGTCATGACTGGATGTGTATGGTTGCGATTGGCTGGAAAAATCACATGACCTCGTTTTACATAGAACAGCGTTTCCTGTTCAGCCTCAGTGTCTCTCAGCATCTCAGAGCAGAAGGACGACGTGCGCTCTGCTTGTGTCCAAACAGCTCAGCGAAATTATTCTATTTCTTCACAGAGAAACCTCTACCATTAGCTGTGATCCTTACAATTTAGTTAGATTAGAGATTGGAAGATTTTATGTAGTTAGCTAGAGAATTTAAAGAGCATCTACCGCTGTAAAGTCACGAGGGCACATGTGGGTGGGGGGGGGGGCCCGCGGGCGAACACAGACAAGCTGTATAAAGAATACTGGATAAAGTTCACACAAGACTTAGTGTAGACATTGCACTGCAATAGCTTTATTATTAACAGTGTTTCTATTGACATATTTCCTTGTTATTGGGCAGCCTGAACTTATAGGATACACATCTTTTCTAGTAACTGCAGGTCTCTTTGTTAGGTGCAAAACTCCACTTTATTATCAGTATACATTTCAGATAGGTGTTCATTTTCAATTTGCCCATTCCACCTTTGTTGATATATCCACCTTGCACTTAAATTTGAATCCAGCAATTTTATAGTCACCACAGGTGAATTGAAAGGTGCCAAAAATATCTGTGTATTATACGAATACATAACAGATACGTGTTTTTTGACTTTGGAGCACTACAGCTTTGTTTCATTGAGGCAGCTTGCACTTAAATCTGAATCCACAATTTTATAGTCACCACAGGTGAATTGAAAGGTGCCAAAAATATCTTGTATTATACGAATACATATCAGATACGTGTTTTTTCACTTTGGCGCACTACAGCTTTGTTCATTGAGGCAGCTTGCACTTAAATTTGAATACAGCAATTTTATAGTCACCACAGGTGAATTGAAAGGTGCCAAAAATAACTTGTATTATCCAAATACATTTCAGATACGTGTTTTTTCACTTTGGCGCAGGCCAGCTTTGTTGCTAGATCTACTTTGCAGTTAATTTTGAATCCAGCAATTTTGTAGTCACCACAGGTGAATTGATAGGTGCCAAAAAAAACTTTTATTATCCTAATACATTTCAGATACGTGATTTTTCACTTTGGCGCAGGCCAGCTTTGTTGATAGATCTACTTTGCAGTTGAATTTGAATACAGCAATTTTATAGTCACCACAGGTGAATTGATAGGTGCCAAAAATACCTTGTACTATCCGAATACATTTCAGATACGTGTTTTTTCACTTTGGCGCGGGCCAGCTTTGTTGATAGATCTTCTTTGCAGTTAAATTTTAATACAGCAATTTTATAGTCACCACGGGTGAATTGATAGGTGCCAAAAATACCTTGTATTATCCGAATACATTTCAGATACGTGTTTTTTCACTTTGGCGCAGGCCAGCTTTGTTGATAGATCTACTTTGCAGTTATATTTGAATCCAGCAATTTTGTTTTGATTTGAGGATTTGAGAAATAGCTGTGATTTGTCGTCTTTTAAAGAGACTTTCCAAAACTCTTCCATACCTTCTCAAATTTTTATATTTCTGAACATGGAGCGAAATTCAGGTGGTAAGCGAGCAACGAGGGGGGTAGGACATGGAGGTAGAGGTACGAGAGAAGTGCTCCTTCCAGTGCTGCGACAACACGCATGCCAGCGGATCGTCAGTTGCAGGACCGTCAGGCCTGTCATCGCTGGGTCAGGCCCTGTGAATCTCAGTAACGAACAGCGTCGCCAATCTGTCCTTCAGTGGTTAATGCAACCTGCATCTAGCAGTCTTACCTCCTAGTCCTCCCAATCACGGCCACAAATGTCGTCATCAGCATCACCAGCATCCGTCCAACATGAAGCAGCCCAAATGTCAACTCGTGTACCCACCACTGTGGATAATCCATTTCTGAAGACCTCTTTGATGAAAAAATGCGTTTGGGTTCTGAAGGCATGTTAAAAGATCAAGAGGCCAAAGTGGATGATTTTCTCTGCTCTGACGCCCATTTACTGATGCATCAGAGTAGGAAGAAGAGCCGGGCCAATCGGCAAAAATCCCGGGCGTCGCAACGCCTTGCATCCCTCTTGCTTGTACCCGCAACTCATGGATGCAGAATGTCAGGACGACGAAGTCACCTGTGTTGATGATGATGATGACGACATTGCGGATCCAACGTGTCTTTTCAGCAGAATTTGCTTGTGAGCGCTTCATCACTGACGAGGAGGAAGACGATGGGGTAGTGTCAGTACGGGTTTTCTGCCTCAAAGGGAGAGGGCGGTCGCAGAGTCCGCTGATATGATTCCCCACCGCGGGCAGTGCAAACCCCCCCTCCTCACTTATCGCCGTCAAAAAGGGCCAGGACCTCTTTAAAAACCCGGGGCCTCTTTAGCAACCTCTGATTTACCCAGCAAAGTCATAGCCACCTTGCGTAAAGTAGAGGCAAGAACCTTAGGTGGGTTAAACCCCACCAACATTTTTTTTTAGTCCATGCAGCGAAGCATGATTGAAATGGAGGCAACACCTTGGGGCCAAAAAGCCAGACCGACGCCGGGGCCTCCAACCCCGTCACAAAAACCCCCTGTCTCCCCCCCCTCCCCCCCCTCCACCACCACCCAAACGTTCCTCAGCTGCCCTTCTCTCAATCATGATCAGGGGCACCTCCCTTCAGCCCCACCGTCGCCCGAATACCACCACACCCCCAGAACCCATCTACCTCTTCTCCCCCCCAGTTTGACGACCTCACGCCGACATCCGCCCCAGCACCAGCCTTTTGTATTCCAGGTTTGGAGCAGAAGAAACACTTTAACCCAAAAACCATCCCAAGCCAAAAGCCTGAAAGTCGGCATTTTCCAGGGTTTTTGGGCCTTTGGAAATGTTGCCTTTTTCCGTCTGGGGAACAGATGGGTTCCGCCACACATGGCCCTTGCCTGCCCCCAATACCAGATCCGGCGGGCATTTCTTTCCCAAAAAAGCCGCCCCCTGCCCGGCCAGCCACGTGTCATCAAAAATTTTCAAGCCTTGCGCTTTGGGCCGGAAAAGCCCATCTAAACCCCCGACACATGGACTATAAGCAGGGCCCAAAGGGCCGATATCTCTGTGACAGCTCACTGGTGGCTGGGGGGTTTCTCTGGGGGTGAGGGGTGCCTCGGGCTAGGCACACGCTTTTAAAACCGCAGGGAGGGGTTGCGGGTTTTTTTTTCCCCCCAAGGTCCTCGGTGTCATCAGGGGCCCCAGAGAAACCAGCGGGTTTTTGACATTAATCGCTTCACTTCCCAAATGTCACGGTGGAACAAAACGACGTGAAGCATAGAGGGGCCAAGTAGGCGTAGCGCAGCACAGGAAAGGGAACAAAGCCTAATGGGTAAACCTCGGGCAATCTTTGTTTACCCCCCTCACCAACGCATGAATGCAGGACACATCCAACAACAAGCCCACTTAAGATCATGGTCACGACATTTTTCTCTCAACACCGATGTTTTGTATGTTTTTCCGCCCCAAAATAGACTTGGGGGGTACCCAAAAGGATGAATGGCCTGAGCGGGGCGGTGTTGTCCTGCCCACCCAGCGTCAATCTGGGGGACCTTCAGCCAGCGGGGGGAGTCATTTACGACAAACACACCAGCTTTCCCCACAGATAAAGGGGGACTTTTGCTTTCATCAAGATGAATCGGGCATGGATCCTGATGATGTGTGCCCAAATTGCCGAGTCACCGATTATTTGCCGGTCTACTTCACTTCCTTTTCAAACAGAAATGGCCCTCTTAAAAAATTTTTTTTAAAATGATCATTTCTTACTGCAATTTTTATTCTTTTTTTCCAAACATTCATTGGGGGGGGGGGGGGGGCTGGTTTTGCGTAGAGATGAAAAGACAGAAAGGGTTTCATGACAACCCGTATTCCTTTTACCACTTTATTTTTAAAGTTTTTTTCGCATTGTCAAGGGGTTTTGATCATTTTCGTGAGATACACTATAATTATTCCTTTGGAAAAAAAAAGTGGTTTTTTAAGTGGCATTTTTTCCTCACAATTTTTTAATAGTGGCTGAGAATCTTTTTTAAAATTTTTTTTTGGGGTCATGACTGTGAGATACAGCAATAATCAGGTCCTTTGGAACAAAAATGGGGTTTTAAGGGCATTTCCCCCAAAAAATTTTTAATTTTGGGCTGAGAAGTTTATTTAAAAATTTTGGGGGGTCAAAATCTGTGAGAACAGCAATAACGGTCCTTTGGAACAGAAAGTGCTTTTTTAATGGCTTTTCCCCTCCCCCAAATTTTTAAAGGGGGTTGAAATCATTTTATAATTTTTTTTGGGTCATGCGCTTTGAAATCACAATACTACAGGCCCTATTAAAAAAAAAAAGTTTTTTTCAACAGACATTTGTTTTTCCCAAAAAATTGCCCAAAGGGGCCAAGGCCATGCTTTGAATTTTTGGGGGAAAATTTGCTTTGAAAGCCTATACACAGGTCCTTTAAAAAAAAAATGTTGTTTCTAACAGACTTTTTGTTTTTCCCAAGTTGCCAAAGGGGCTCAAGGGTCACTTGAATTTTTGGGCTTTTTTGCTTTGAAATCACTATACTACAGGCCCTTTTTAAAAAAAAATTTGTTTTTCTAAGAGACATTTGTTTTCACAATTGTCCAAATGGCTAAAGGGTCATGTTTTAAATTTTTTTGGGGGCATTTTTGCTTTGAAAGGGGGGGGCAGCTTTACTACAGGTCCTAAAATAAAAAAAAATGTTGTTTCTAACAGACTTTGTCTTCCAATTGTCCAAAGGGCTCAAGGGTCATGTTTTTGAATTTTGGGGGCATTTTTGCTTTGAAATCGCTATCTACAGCCATTTAAAAAAAATTTTGTTTTCAAAGACTTTTTCTTAAAATTTGTCCAAAGTGGCTAAGGGATGCGGGGGGGGGAAATTTTTGGGGGGGGCATTTGTTTGAAATGATAATACAGGTAATTAAAAAAATTTTTTTTGTTTCAACAGACATTTGTTCACCAATTTCAAAGGGGCTCAAGGGATGGGCGTCGAAACGGGAAAAGGTGGGACACGTTAATGGACACAATTGAAAAATAATTGTTTTTTGAAAGATCTTTAACATAGTATCAATCCCTGTATAGACAACCCTTTAAAAAAATTTAAAAAAAAGAAACAAAGACATGGTGGGGTTCCTCCCATTTTTAAAAATGTGTTTTCTAAATTAAACTACAAAAAAACTTTTTCATGACAAAATAGCTGTGAAAAAAATTTCCTCTGAATTGTACAAAGGGAGGTACAGGGAAAACTTACCAATGAAGGTTATTAGAGGACATGGAGTATAGCACGACCGAAACAAAGACAAAACAATTTCCCCCCAACGTTGATAAAATAAGAAAAAAAAAGCCAAGAAAAAGGGCAATGGGGAAAAAAGGAGCGTTAACCACCATATTTCCAATGAACTCAATTGGTCCCACTATAGGAGGGCAAGCGCTACCCAAAACAGGACAGTATATGTCCAGTTTTAACTAAAATGGGGGTTGAAAAGACCCTATTTCCGGGAACTTTTTTAATCTGTCGGGCACCAGTTTATGGTCATTCTGGGTACAGGACAGATATGTTTTAAAGCCATTCAACTAAAATGGGGGTTCAAAGACTCCTTTTCCCGGGACTTTTTAATTGGGGCAACAGTTTTTTGGTCATACTGGGGGTCCAGACAGGTAAGTCAATGTCCAGGAACTAAAGGTGGTTGAAAGACTCCTTTTTCCCCCACTTTTTAAAACGGGTCATCAGGTTTGGGGTTTTTTGCTGTGGCCCGGACAGGTTTACCCAAGTCCCCTTCAACTAAAATGGTGGTTGAAAGACTCCTTTTTTCCCGGCACTTTTTAATCTGGGGGGTCATGCAGGTTGGGGGTCATCTGTGGGGCCCCGGACTGTAATTCAATTCCAGTTTTAACTAAAAGTGTTGAAAACCCTTTTTTCCCGGGACTTTTAAAAACTGGGGGTTGCAGTTTTGGGGGGCATGCTCGTTCCCGGATGGGGAAATTCAAGTCCAGTTCAAGTAAAATGAGGTTCAAACAAAAGCCTTCTGGCACTTTTTAATTTGTTGGTTATGCAGTTTTAAGGGTCATTTTTGGGTAAAAGACGGGGATAGTGAAGGGTGTGTGATTTTTTTTTCTGTGGTTTTTTAAAAACCAATGTTTTGCCTAAGATTGTTACACTATCCATTTGACTTTTGGAGTTAATTCCCAGCTTTCCAGCCTTTTGGTGTAAGAAAAGGTGTTGTTGCTCTCCCTGACTTTAAAGGGTCATCGCTCATAATCGACTATCCACTACAAATTTTTGTCGATGATGGTTGACTATCGCCATCGCCCATGTCGATGGCCAACGTAATGCTAAAACCACTACCCCCCAACCAAACTCGCCCCTGAGATTGGACACAAATACTTAGAGCCTCACATATCCAGAAACTCCTTAATTATAGATATATACATCCCCTCAGATAGGAAGCTATATAGGCCCCCCTCATTAGGCGGGTATAAGAAAACCCCCTTTCAGCAGGCATGTGTTATATATAAAAATATAATATAAAATTTTTAATATATAAAAATATTAAATTAATAAAAAAAAGAAAAATAGCAGCACTCAAAAATTAAACTAATGAATGGTGCCTGAGAGTTAGATTTACGTCACAATCCATAAAAATATATTCAAAAAACTGCAGCACCCCAAAAAATGTGATAAAAAAAAAACGGGTTTTATTCCAACATGCCCAAAAAGAGCAACGTTTCGACTCCCAAGAGTCTTTCCCTCAGCAAATTTAAGGGAGTACACTCATTTAAAGGGAAACTTCATACATACAAAAAAATTCATTAATTTTAAAATAATTAAAAATTTTAATAAAAATAGTGACAAAAATTGATAAATTATTATATACTTAAAGTGAGTTAACCAAACAACGTGATACACAAGTACAATAATGTATAAATAAATCATACATGGGACTAAAAGGAATGATCAAGTATTAGATAATACAATGTGCCTAAATACATAAAATTAATCCAAAAGAGGCGAACGAACGCCTCCTCCCCCAAAGCATACTACTGACACGGCATGGATCTGGGCGTCCCAGCACAGTACTGCGCATGTCAGGCATTCTCAATAAACACATGACCTGGGAGTGACAGAACAGGGAAGGGGGTTCATAGCGCTCACACCCCCAACCAAAAAAGGGGCGGCCAATTGCAAAGGGGAATAACCAAACAAAAAAAGAAAATTAAAAAAAAAGAAATAAATGTAAAATAAGCCTACTCCTAGATGAAAGAACCAACCAAAGCAAACCCTCCGCATCCCAAACGAGTAAAAAAATCCAGAAAAATAAGCCCAAAAACCAAATCCATAATTATGAACACGAATTTGGGAAAGAACACCGCAAACAGCATTGTATAAACAAACACCGACCCCGTATCCCCATCCATGACCCACATAAGTGTCTCCACACCTTCACAAAATTTCTTTATAACATAAAGATAAAATGAAATAAAAAAAAAATAATAAAAATAATAAAAAAAAATAATAAATAAAAAAAAAAAAAAACGCTCTATACCGAGACTGAACCCATCGATCAAAGGCGTGAGTGAAAAAGCCCCTACATACCAGACAAACAAAGTAAGGAACGACTAAACACATGCCATATCAAAATTTATTTTTCAAAAAAAATTTTTAAATTTAAAATTAAAAAAGGGGGCGCTAATCCAATTTCCCCAAAAATTTAAACTGAAAAAAAAAAAAAAAAAAAATTAATACAAAATCAAACATAAATTTACCTCCCTAAACCAAGCAAAAAAGACAAGGCAATAAATAACAGGGGGGGCAAAATATTTTAAACATTTTTTTACTGATTTTAAATTCCCCCTTTTAACCCATGTTTGAGTGCATCTAAATTTAAAAATCCACAAAAGTCTTTACCCTCTTAATCTGAGACACATTCCCCCCCTTTTAAATGGAGGGGAACTATCAAAAATTGGCACATTGAAGTCCCATTCTGTGTGGCCCCTCTGCAAAATGTTTTTGAACAGGCAAATCCATACTTTTTTTTTCGAAAACAATACGATGGTTTTTTAAAAAGGGGTTTTTTTTTAAACGGCAGATTTTCCCCACGAAATAAGATTACAACTGCACAATAACACAAAAAAAACCCAACTAAATTGCATGTAAATAATCTAAAACAAAATTTTTTCTTTGGTTCTTGGTGAACAAAAAATTTAAAACCCTTTCAAAACCCTACAATTAACACATTGAAGACAAGGGTAAATACCATCCGGTTTTTTCCCGATCCCAAAAAGTTTGTCTAATTGGAGGGTTTTTCAACATTTATTCCTCACCAGTCTATCTCCAAGATTTTTTTTCTCGCCGTATACATATGTGGAACTTGAAATTTTAGGAATTTCATGAAAGCTATTTTTCAATACATTCCAATGTTTAACGCAAAATATTTGCAACATTTCTACAAAAAAGCTATTAACGGGAAA
>JAODAL010084920.1:0-10764 GCA_025379985.1 Phyllomedusa bahiana
GTGGAACTAGTTCTAGAGCAGTTTTTTTTGGTTCTTTTTCGATCCATATATACAGTATATGGTTTCTAAAAAAACTTTGCAGTGGAAACATGGTTCATCATTTTAAAGTACAGCAACTTACTTTTAGAGAACCCTACAATATTATTTTCTTGCCCTGGGGTTCTTTGGGGCCACAATAGCAAAATATTTCAAAGGTCAATCCTTCTTCTACAGAACATTTCATCTTTTTATTTGTTTCACAATCTTGTTGCAATCATTGCACATAAGGACATATTTGCAAGATGACCTAAAGCATTTTCTTTTATTCTTTCCTTTTCAGAATTGGCATCACAATCACCAGAGTTGACTATGAAATACCTGGATTTAATAAAAAAACCCTTTCTAGTATTAGTCATTGTTAGGATATCTATTATACAAAAAATACCATGTACCAGGACAGCTTATACACAGTGGCCATATAGAAATGTGTAGCACTGTTTATGAAGAATAAGAGGATCTTTGATCTCTGGCCATGTCCAACCAGTTGGCATCCAGCTTACTCCTGATCTTGGCATTAAGCTTGCAGTTAACATTTACAAATATACATGTGTATTACAGTTGTAAAAAAACAAATATATAAATATTGCCACAGTAATGGTTTCAGAGGTAAAGCAATATACAGTCTGTTATATTTGGTTTGGATTGGCAAGCATCAATTACCATACATGTACCATGATCTAACAAAATTTCTGAACATCTAGTGGTGGCCAGATGAGTTTGGCACATTATTCTGTACAGTCTAAAATCAATTGTGAATTAAATGTAGTCATCTTTATATATTATAGTGAAAGCATTATTAACAAATCTGATTTCAGCACTGTAGCAATGCAAGCTGTAAAAATAATTGCAGACCTGTTTACAGCAGGGAAAGCAAAATTAGCTTGTCACAGCAGCCAAGCTATGGATGTATTGACCTGTTAAATCTATCTTGTAAAAAAGAGTATTTTATTTGATATATAATAGCCAACAAGAGAGGAAGTTCATATATATGTTGTTTTCTTATTTTCTACAGTATTTTCCGTTCATTTCTTTTGGTTGTTTCCGTGTTCCTCATGTTCTTTTTTTACCTTCATTTTTCACTGAGATGTGATCTACTTTTTTAGATGTTTATTTAAACAATTACTAATTTATGCCTCTCATATATTCATATATATCACCCTCCTATACCTTTTCTATGGAGCTGCGTTATAGATGCCTCGTGTAAGCCCTTATGTATACAATTATACATAACAGATACCCTTATATGGGAGAGAATGTATTCTTTCCTACTATGGTAAGTGCATCTACCATCTATCCGCTAGATGCACGTATCACACCTAGATGTACTCCACCTAGTCATATCCTATCAGATACTTCTAAGAGAGGGAAAAGAAAGGGAAAAATAAGTATGCATTCAAAATGTAACATTTATTTTACTATAAAAAAGTTCTATGCTAAATTTAAAAGCACAAATCAGTTCTTTATTTAGTACTACAAGCTGGATTGAGCCTTCACAAGTGCTATAGATGGATGTCAGCCATGCATTAGAGCCTTAGGCTGCGTCCACACAATAAGGACAAAATACTGGTCGGATTCAGAATCTGACCAGTAATTTATACTCTACCTTAGTATTTTTGGCCTGTTGTTTTGCTGCGGTTTTCAGATTCTTAACATTGGAATAGTACATTTTCCACTGTAAATTTAGAGGATATACTGTATATATCTTCTTTTGAAATCTAACCTCAGGAAATCTGAGCTGTGTATTTTCTATTGACGTCTATGGGGATGGTTTACAGTTGGATGTTCACTGGTTTCAAAATCTAAAATGTGTCTAAATTCGATTTTAATACCAAACCATGTAGGGGGGAACTTATTCTGTATCTCCATGTCTTTATGACACAGTGACATAAATCCTGCATGTGCATTCTGTGCAAAGTGGAGAGTTTGCCCTGGTTTCCAACGACACCTGAGTTCCTGCTGCAATGGTCGGAATCAGAGAAACCTCAAATCCTTGACTTTTTACCCCCTTAGATGTTGTGGTCAATAGTGACTGCAGTACCTAAATAGTTTGATCCCTTTTTGACTGGTTAACTGTCAGAAACAACATCTTTGGCCTCGCAGTGGTATAGATGTCTGCTGCTCCCTGTGCTTAAACTACACAACTCACAGCTCTATTCCTAAAGCAGCCTCTGACTGCCAGAGGGATTGGGATAGGCTCTGATCCTAGCAAATAAACCCTTTGATTGCTTTGGTCCTAGATAACAACATGATCACAGGGGACTCCCCCATCTGATTAGGAAACTAGGGTTCCCAGTGACTCAATCAGAGCCTGCAAAAATATTTAGGGTATGTTCACACGGCGTGTTGGGTCTGTTTTTGTATCCATTTTGGATTGGAAAAACGCATCCAAAAGTGCTGTGTAAATTGCATCCAACGCAAGTGTGTGTCTGACTGTGTTTTGATTGCAGCAGAAACGCATACTATAGTTTTAAATAGGGCGTCTGCTGTATCTTTGGGATCAAGAATTAACACGGCAATTCTTTGAATGGATTAGCGTAGACACACATCAGCGATCACTCGTCTTAACGCTGATGTGTTTTTTATATTGAAAGCAATGTAAATCACATTGCACATTGTTAGATGCATGTTTAGGTCCGTTTAGGGTCCGAAGCATGGATCCATACACACATCTATAAACGGATCCAAAAATGAATCTAACACGCCATGTGAACATACCCTTACAGTCCAGCTATATGTTTCTGTGTGACCTCTTGACATTTAAGCACTCATAACCTTTATATTATTTCAGTGACACATCTCTTTGAGGCCTTGTTAAATGAGATTTTTTTCCAAGCAAAATTTGGCAGCACTATGTAGATTATTTTCATTTTACTTGCATAGTGAATATGAAATTTGCATCACGTACAGTAATTTAGATCTCAAACATGCTAACTATAGACTAATATATAATATTTAGTGGTGGGCTGCAGATTAGGATCAGAGTTATTTTACTCAACTTTGGTCGTATCTGTGTCTGTGAAAAAACAATCTGTGTACAAAACTGAGGTCATTCATAAAACCAAACTAAACACATCACATACATTAAAGGGGTGTTCCAGGCCCTAACATTGTTCATTTGCCTATCGGAGTAAGAGTAGAAATAGAAGAGAAACATTAAAACTTACCTTCCCAATGCTTCCATTCACTCCCGACTGCTGGTCTGCTCACCACCACTGAAGCAGTTAAAGGTCTTCATTCACCTGACAGCTACAGCCAATTAAAAGCAACAGTGGTCACATGCACATGACGTTGTGGCCTGTGATTGGTTGCACCTGTCACATGAATGATGAATGTTCACTGCTTACTTCCGAATTCAACGGACTGGCAATCAGGATTAATGGGAGTGTCTAGGAGGTAAGTATGAGGTTTCTCTTCTGTTTCTGCTCATACCCTGACTGACAAACGAGCAATGTTAGGGCCCGGAACACCCCTTTAAAGGGGTCACAAAGCTTGATCTTCACAGTGAGCTGCAGGCTCCCACTTCCTGTTCAGCCTGTGGGTAGTTCTACTGCAGTGATTGGAATATTAGCTTTGCTATATCTAGCTGGGCATGGTTAACAGCGATAAAAAAGTTTCAAAAGCCGGATACAAGGTTACAGAACTCTACAGGGTTAAAATTTGTCAGTAGCAATGATAAACAAGCTTCTGTGCAAATGATAAATCGTAGGTTGGATTGACGGCACCATCCTGACCAGGGCTGCTAAAGTAGGAAGAGGTGGTCGTAACCTAGGAAACCTTCTGTAAAATATACAGAGAAGAACTTCTATAATTCTGAACTGAAATAAAATCAGAACAGCAATGTATTTGGTAATAATCTTTATTTAACTTTGAATACGTTTAAAGCTAATAAATGTGGTGAGAATAACGTTTAAGGACTAATCAAACTTTGATATTCTTCATAGCACAGTGCTCATAGTCTGCCAAGAATAGAAGATTGTAAGGACAGAGATTCTAGTAAGAAAAATACATAATAACTTTGAAAATAATGTGCTCTAATGTTTCCTGTATGCTGTTGCTTTAGTTTACTTTTTATTTCTACGGCCTCCATTTATGTTGCATGTATACAGTGCATTACACTTCTGATGTTGTTTGTTGTCTTCTCTATGTTATAGAGTGGCAAATTTTTTCACCTTAAATCTCTCGTTTATTTTGCCAGAAAATCATGGTGAATCCATAGCAAAATCTGCATGTGTTATACTGTATGCAAATTTTGCTGTGGCTATTGATGGATTTAACACCCATGCATTAAAGGGGTTGTCTCACTACATTGAGTCATCTTACCTCAGTCCTGTTTTCTTGGTTTCACTTTGAATTCAGGGGCATGTTTACTGGCTTCCACTAGGCTGCAATATAAGCCAGGTCTGTAGCTATAGCAACCAGTTCTGGCAGCCTATCAGGATAGCTCATACAGGTCTGTACCTATAGCGACCTGAGGAGTTGATGCAGCCCATACCAGAAGGGAAATCTAGGAATAGGTAGGACACTGTTAATGGACATATATTGCAAAGTGACTTGTTTTTACAAGATCTTTAACGTAAAAGCAATCCTTGTAGTGAGACAACCCGTTTAAAGGGATAAAACACATGGGGAGAATCTGCAATACAATTGACATGCTGCAGGCTGAGAAAAAATCTACATCACAGGTTAATTTAAATGATAAAAATGTCTGCAGTATGTGGATAAGGTTTTTAAAATCCCATCCATATGTACTGAACTGTGCTGCAGCATTTATCTGTGCAAATCAACAGGCGTAATCTGTAACAAATCCACAATATGTGGATATACTCTAAAAATCTTCAAATTTCTTTTATGTGCCTAAATAATCACATTTACAATATAACACTCTTCTCTCACATGCACTGCAGATAGCACATTTTCTGTTCGATAATATTATCCGTCTTTGTCTTTGTTCATTGCACATTTTCAACTTTAGCTGCAACATCAGTCATTGAATTTCTCCTGTCTCATCTAGTCCCTTCCTTTACGGCCACATTAACTCTGTTATACACTACTTTGCCCGAAGACTTGTTCTGTGTTCTCTGTTTTTCTCATTATTAAAATCAATTTCCAGGTATTTTCAGACATTCAGACCTTTACACTTCTTCTCGTTTTCTTGCTGTGTAGTTTACTTATTCTCTAAAAGCTTTCAAAGCATTGTTTCCATTTTTATACATTAAAGATTCATGCAGGACCCTTCACCTATTCTTGATGTAAGCAATTTCAATTGAAAGGCCAGTCTTAAGGGTAAACATTTGGGGACATGATATTTTGATCCATTACATAATAATGTTTAAAACAGTCACAAGGCCTTTAAGTTAATCCTGTAATCTTCTTGCAAGGTTGATGGAAAGAGAGACAAAAGTAAAACTCTACTGGGGTATACATCGATTGTAAATGAGCAGGGAATTTGTTTCAAGCTCAAAGTTTTATGATCAGAATACTTTTCTAACTACATTTTTCAAACCATTACATTACAGATACACTGTAAACAGTTAAAGCTCTTTTCATTTATGTTATTGAATCAACCATTGTCATATCCATTAGGACATAGTTTCACTTTATCTACAACTGGATCATTTTAAATATCCATTGAAGAAGTTTGGACAGCATATCTAAACTTTAATGTGAATAATCTCACTTTTTGTCAATACATCACGCACATTACACCTGCAGAGATAGATTGCTTCAGCAACATATTTTTTCAAATCAGTTTTTTATTTAATAATTTGTATTTAATTTTGATTCTTATATGTGAATAAATAACTCTGATAAACACAAAGAAGAAACAACCCCCTTGTTCCTGTACAAAGAATAAATGCATAGAGCAAGTATCTATCGCAGTTTAAATCCGAAAAATGGCCTGTAAACCTACTAGACTTCGCCTCCGTCAGTGCCAGATGTCCCAACTTTGTACAGCTATAAGGTAATCCAAGAATTCTGTCTCTCGTCAAATGCATGGGTGCCATTCCTGGTGTAAATCACCATTTAGATCATAATTTATTACATTTTTTATTGGCATCATTTTCTGGTAATGGCTTTTGGCAAACTAATTACCAAATTTACTATTTTTACATTTGGATACTGTGGGTGGGTCAGCATCAGGCCATCTCTGTGCTATAACTTTACACACCATGAATAGTATGTAAGCAACCGCAATATTTCCATTGCGTACCAGACGTTAATGGAGTATCTTCCAAGTTTATAGAGAAAACTGAATTGATGCATCTATTAACATTTTTTCAATACTGCTTTAGTTAAAATACCAGCTGGGTTTATAGTGCATTTGTTACATAATGGTAAGTCTCTTATTCCTATTTTATGCAGAATCTATGACTATATGAGTCAGGTAAAGCTGTAACAGACAATGCTGTTCACTCAGTTTTTAGCCAATATTTGTAATATCTCATCTCAGATTCTCCTAAAGGGAAAAAATGAAGAAATTATTTAATCACCAAGTTTAACACATGCTACGTTTCAACCTCTCAATGGGGTCAATTTCAAGATGAAACATAACATGTATTGACCTGGATGATTAAGTCACTGGACTTTTTTGGAATAGTGGTGGGGCTGTTTTTTCTTTATTTTTTACCAATGGAGGATTTTGGTCTTACTCTCAAGCTTGCACACCTACAGTTGAAACCAGAAGTTTACAAACACTATATAAAAAAGACACACATGCATGTTTTTCCCACTATGGCCATGTTCACTATGGCCGTACTGCGCGAATTATGGGCGTAAATACGTCCCAGTCATTACGGTAATCCACAGTTCTCAGAGAGAGCTATGGATTACGGCTCCTCTCCCTGCTTGCACAATACGGCGAGCGGGGAGAGAAGTGACATGCTACTTACTGTATTCATGGCGTATACGCGCCGTAGATAATGCATGTCTACGGGGCCGGCGAGCTGCCGTCCCCCCGCTCCCGCCCCCTTCCACACGGCATAATTGCGAGCCGAAATATGTCCGGCAATTAAGCCGTGTGAACATAGCCTATCTGTCATGAAATTAGAATAATTACCCGTTTTAGGTCAATTAGGATTACCAAAATTATTTATATTTGCCAAATGCCAGAATAATGAGAGAGAGAATTTTTAAAGGCAATTTAATTACTTTCTGTAAAGTCAAAAGTTTACATGCATTTTTATTAGTATTTGGCAGCATTGCCCTTAAACTGTATTACTTGGGTCGAACATTTTGGATATCCTTCCACAAGCTTCTTACAATAGTTGGTAGAAATTCTTCTTGATAGAACTGGTGTAACTGAGCCATGTTTGTAGGTCGCCTCGCTCGTACCTGCCTTTTCAGCTTTGCCCATAAATTTCCAATACAATTGGGATCAGGGCTTTGTGATGGCCACTCTAAAACATCAAATGGGTTATCCTTAAGCCACTTTGTCACCAGTTTGGCAGTATGCTTCGGGTCATTTTCCATTTGGAAGACGCAATTCCACCCAAGTTTTAACTTCCTGGCTGATGTCTTGAAATATTGCTTCAGTATTGTCACATAATTGTAAGCCGAGTACCGAGGGCAGGTTTGTCGGAATACAGCGAAGTCACGGACAAAGAACACGACTCCAACACCAGCTCAACAATGGTTTGTTTTACTGAATTTTCTGGAACAAGATGGTGAACAGATCCCCCAAAACACAAATTTAAAAATTACGTATCCTGGGCCCCTGTGCTGCACAGCGCGCCACCAGAAGTGTACTCTCTGGATGCACGGTAACTTTACCTAACCGTGGGGTTCGGAAAGGCCGATAACCCCTTACCTTCTTAATACCGTAATCACCAACGGGAACAATTGTGTATGGTGGCAGTTGCAGGGGCTCGTGGTGCAGCACAGCAGCTTACACAGCTTAAATGATTTACCCACTTCCCTCCCAAACACACGTGACACAAACTTTCCCTCACAGATGAACCGGTTCAAGTAGCTAATGGTGCACTAGTAAACTCTCCAAGTCCTGAACAGGAGGATGTATTTGGGAAACCCTCCTTTGGCCTGTAACTGAGCCTAACTAACTAAACTAATATCAGGCCTTCTCACAGTCCTGAACTCGTTGGCGTGCACGCATCCGCTGAGGTACCTTAAAGATGGCCGGCAATTCCTGTTCTCAGGTGCAGATGGATGGAATGGATGGTCCGGCTGCAGACAGTCCTCTCTATCTTGGCAGCTTGTCCTTCTTGTCCAGGAGTTCTCTCTCTCCCTCTGCGATGGCGTCTGTATAGACAGTCAGGCTCTCCTCTGTCCCTGGAACGACTGTGAATCCTGGCTCCTTTAGCTCAACTGTCTGTCTGTTCTCCTCAGAATCTCAGCAGCTTCTCAAAATGGCTGCTACATGTGCCAGTCTTATACCATGTCCCTCATTTGCATATACTGGAAACTGGACATAGCGGCATCTTGTGGCCAAACAGTAGAATACAAAGAAACATTTTACAACTGTCATGCATGGGATTTTACTTAGAAAACACAAGGAGGCTGTCCCACTATCCCACATAATCTTCTTTCCTCATGATCTCATCTACTTTGTGAAGTCCCACCTGCAGCAAAACAACTCCACAACATGATGCTGCCACCCCCGTGTTTCACAGTTGGGATGGTGCTCTTGGGCTTCAAAGCTTCTCCCTTTTTCCTCCAAAGATAACAATGGTCATTACAGATAAAAAGTTCAATTTTAGTTACGTCAGACCACAGGACATGTCTCCAAACCTGTAGGTCTTCGTTCCTGTGTGCATTTGCAAACATTAATCTGGCCTTTATATGTTTCTCCTGGCAGAGTGGCCTTTCAGTCCATGTTAGTACAGTACTAATTTCACTGTGGATAATGACACAATCTTACTAGCTTCCACAAGCATCTTCACAAGGTCTTTTGCTTTTGTTCTTGGGTTGATATGCACATGTTTATCCAAAGCACATTCATCTCTGAGACACAGAACCCATGTTCTTCCTGAGTGGTGTGATAGCTGGACATTTCCATCTTGTTTGTACCTGCATATAATTGTTTGTAAAGATGAATGAGGCACCTTCAGGTATCTGGAAATTGCAACCAAGGATGATCTAAACTTGTGAAAGTCCACAATAGACTTCCACATGGTGTTAAACACAAAAGCAGTGTGTTTCAGGTGTGCTTTAAAATACATCCACAGGTGTGTCTCTAATTAACTCAGATTTTACCAATAAACCTGTTAGAAGCTTCCAAAGAGATTACATCATCTTATGGGGCTGTCTCAAGTTCTTTAAAGGCATAGTAATCCTAGTGTATGTAAACTTTTGACTTTGCAGAAAGTGATAAAAACACCTTTAAAATTCTCTCTCTCATTATTCTGGCATTTGGCAAATATCAATAATTTTGGTAATCCTAATTGTTCCAAAATGGGTAAGGTTTATTCTGATTTTATGTCAGTTACACAGTGTATGTACACTTCTGGTTTCAACTGTATATTGACGAAGTAGAGACAATGCTATATTCCTTTTTTTTTTTTTTGGATCATCCGGGATCCCCTTCCCATCTGTCACAAAATATGGTAAGAAACCTATCCAGATATTTGTGTACCCGATGTGTGTAAAGAAGTGATATAAATCCCTTAGACTGCTTCCTGTGCTATATGAGTCCAATCACAATAACCTTGTTGAACTCAAATTTAGTGTTTTTGGCTTCTTTTTTGGAATGCATGTCTGAGCCAAAGGTATTTGTAGCAGAAAGAGTGTGGTATTGCAAATAGATCTGTTCAGCCACCGTTTGTCTGAATAAAAGACCTTTAATCTAAAAATGCAGAATGGAGAGTAGAGTCATATTATTATGACCACTACCTACTTTTGATATAAGTAGTATAACAGAAGTATAGTGGAAGCCACATATCGTGAGCTGGCTTGGTGATTATATAAAGTGTGTGATAGACTGTTTTTACACATATTCCTTGTTGCTGCCATGGGTAAACAAGACGATTTATCAGAATTGCAAAAAGGAATAATTAGTTCTTTCAGGTCAAGAGTGGCAGTATTTCTAAAACTGCATAGTTTGTGAACTGTTCCTCTGCTGCTGTGGTTAAAGTGTATCATGAGTGGACAAATGGCAGCATTGCAGATAAAAGTTGCCATTGATTTGAGAGATGAACATCAGGTATAAAGGCGCTCAAGGGTGGACTGACATGAGACAGTGGATAAGCTCACTGCTAAAACAAATCAAGAGGGATCAGACCTATGTCTAAAACAACAGTGTATGTGGCTCCAAAGCAAACGGATGGTCAGTGCACCTCTGCTTACAAAATTATATCAGCAGAAAAGGCTTAAATTTAGTATCAGAATTTACTGGTTGTCAACGGGTTACCTTCTCAATGAGTCAGATTTTCTGTTTCATCAGATGGATGGACTTTGGCATGTCAAGTGAAAAACATCAGAGAACAAATACTCTGCAACCATTACTGGAAGAACAGAAGCCTTTGGTGGCAACATTATGGTCTGGGGCATGTTTGCGTGGCATTCGCTTGGCCCACTCATTCATGTCGAAGGCACTTTTAATCTATTTGGACATGAATCCATCCTTGTAGATCATGTAAACCCTCACATACTGATTGTCTTCCCTCAAACAGATGGGATCTTCCTGCAAGACAAAATGACATGACACATGGCTAGAAATGTCCGACGTTGCTTGAGAGAGCAACTGGTCCCAATTGAGCATTTGCACATGAC
>JAODAL010084921.1:0-10763 GCA_025379985.1 Phyllomedusa bahiana
CGGGGGCCCCAACCCAGTCCTCAAGGCTCAGGGGCCAAAATGGCAGGGGCCCTGTTTCAGATTAGCCAAAACAGGGGTCCCCAACCCAGTCCTCAAGGCCCATATCCAAGAGGTAGCCATTTTTGGACATAGCCCAAAACAGGGTCCCCAACTCCAGTCCTCAAGGCTCATGATCCAAGATGGCGGCCATGTTTTTAGACATAGCCTAGAAAAAGGGTCCCCAACTCCAGTCCTCAAGGTCCACCAACAGGTCATGTTTTCTGGTTCTCCTTAGCATTGCACAGGTGATATAATTATTGTCAGTGCATTCTGTGGGAGATCCTGAAGACATGACCTGCTGGTGGGCCTTGAGGACTGGAGTTGGGGAACACTGGTGTAGAAGAATACCCATTGCTTGCCCGGGTATTCGATAGGTAATTTTTACTTTTGTTTCCGAAATAAGCCGGTGTCCTTGGACTTCTTGACTCACCTTGTACTTTTAGGACTGATATAGTTTTACGTCAGATTTGTGCAGAAATATCGAAAATTTCAAAGTGTTCACCATCTTTCACGGTCTGTTGTAGTCGTTGCATGGTTCTTCTATGGTGCCATGTTGTGATGATGATGGTTCTTCTTTGGTATCATGTGGTGGTGATGCTGGTTCTTCTATGGTATCATGTGGTGGTGATGCTGGTTCTTCTATGGTATCATGTGGTGATGATGCTGGTTCTTCTATGGTATCGTGGTGGTGATGCTGGTTCTTCTATGGTATCATGTTGGGGGTGATGCTGGTTCTTCTATGGTATCATGTGGTGGTGATGCTGGTTCTTCTATGGTATCATGTGGAGGTGATGCTGGTTCTTCTATGGTGCAAAGTGGTGGTGATGCTGGTTCTTCTATGGTATCATGTGGAGGTGATGCTGGTTCTTCTATGGTATCATGTGGTGGTGATGCTGGTTCTTCTATGGTATCATGTGGTGGTGATGCTGGTTCTTCTATGGTATCATGTGGTGGTGATGCTGGTTCTTCTATGGTATCATGTGGTGATTATGCTAGTTCTTCTATGGTATCATGTGGTGATGATGCTGGTTCTTTTATGGTGCCAAGTGGTGTTGATGCTGGTTCTTCTATGGTGCCATGTGGTGATGATGCTGGTTCTTCTATGGTATCATGTGGTGATGATGCTGGTTCTTCTATGGTATCATGTGGTGGTGATTCTGGTTCTTCTATGGTATCATGTGGTGGTGATTCTGGTTCTTCTATGGTATCATGTGGTGGTGATTCTGGTTCTTCTATGGTATCACGTGGTGATAATGCTGGTTCTTCTATGGTGTCATGTGGTGGTGATTCTGGTTCTTCTATGGTATCATGTGGTGATGATGCTGGTTCTTCTATGGTATCATGTGGTGATGATGCTGGATCTTCTGTGGTATCATGTTGTGGTGATGCTGGTTCTTCTATGGTATCATGTGGTGGTGATGCTGGCTCTTCTATGGTATCATGTGGTGGTGATGCTGGTTCTTTTATGGTGCCAAGTGGTGTTGATGCTGGTTCTTCTATGGTGCCATGTGGTGATGATGCTGGTTCTTCTATGGTATCATGTGGTGGTGATTCTGGTTCTTCTATGGTATCATGTGGTGGTGATTCTGGCTCTTCTATGGGGATATGTTGGTTGGGGATTTGGTTCTTCTATGGTATCACGTGGTGATAATGCTGGTTCTTCTATGGTATCATGTGGTGGTGATTCTGGTTCTTCTATGGGTATCACGGTGATGTGCTGGTTCTTCTATGTGTCATGTGGTGGTGATTCGGTCTTCATGTATCATGTGATGATGATGCTGGATCTTCTGTGGTATCATGTTGTGGTGATGCTGGTTCTTCTATGGTATCATGTATTGGTGATGCTGGTTCTTCTATGGTGCCATGTGATGATGATGCTGATCTGTGGTATCATGTTGTGAGCCCGGCTTTTATGGTATCATTGGGGGATGCTGGCTCTTCTATGGTATATGTGGTGGTGATGGGTTCTTCTATTGTATCATGTGTTATGATGTTGGTTTTCTATGGTGTCATGTGGTGATGATGCGGTTCTTCTATGTGTCAGTGCTAATGATGTGGTTCTTCTATGGTATCATGTTGTGGTTATGCGGTCTTCTATGGTATATGTGGTGATGATGCTGGATCTTCTTGGTATCTGTGGTAATGAAGCTGGTTTTTCTATGTATCATGTGGTGGGTATGATGCTGGTTTTTTCTATGGTATCATGTGGTGGTGATGCTGGGTTTTTCTATGGTATCATGTGGGGATGAGTGGATCTTCTGTGGTATCATGTGGTAATGATGCTGGTTTTTCTATGGTATCATGTGGTGGTGATGGATGCTGGTTCTTCTATGGTATCATGTGGTGGTGATGGATGCTGGTTCTTCTATGGTATCATGTGTTGGTGATGGATGCTGGTTCTTATATGGTATCATGTGGTGGTGATGCTGGATCTTCTGTGGTATCATGTGGTAATGATGCTGGTTTTTCTATGGTATCATGTGGTGGTGCTGGATGCTGGTTCTTCTATGGTATCATGTGGTGGTGATGCTGGTTCTTCTATGGTATCATGTGGTGATGATGCTGGATCTTCTGTGGTATCATGTGGTAATGATGCTGGTTTTTCTATGGTATCATGTGGTGGTGATGGATGCTGGTTCTTCTATGGTATCATGTGGTGGTGATGGATGCTGGTTCTTCTATGGTATCATGTGGTGGTGATGGATGCTGGTTCTTCTATGGTATCATGTGGTGATGATGCTGGTTCTTCTATGGTATCATGTGGTGATGGTGCTGGTTCTTCTATGGTATCATGTGGTGATGATGCTGGTTCTTCTATGGTATCATGTGGTGGTGATGGATGCTGGTTCTTCTATGGTATCATGTGGTGATGGTGCTGGTTCTTCTATGGTATCATGTGGTGATGGTGCTGGTTCTTCTATGGTGCCAAGTGGTGGTGATACTGGTTCTTCTATGGTGCCATGTGCTGATGATGCTGGTTTTTCTATGGTGCCAAGTGGTGGTGATACTGGTTCTTCTATGGTGCCAAGCGGTACTTTTAGGACTGATGTAGTTTTACGTCAGATTTGTGCAGAAATATTGAAAATTCCAAAGGGTTCACCAACTTTCACTCACTCTGCTGCTAGTCTTGCATGGGGTCCCCCGAAGATACCATATTATAAAATGTGCGGATTTTGATTTGGAAAGCCACAACCCCGAACATTTAATTTGATCATGCAGCGATCTCGGTTACATTGAAGAACGCTACAACCCTTTGCCGTTGAAAAGTTGATATCAAAATTCATCGGAGATGAGCATTACCGTCCTTTTAAGAATAAATTCTTAGGGTTCCCCGCAGTGCGTAAGTGGTGGGTTCTCCTTGATGTTGGGGAAGGCTCTGAACTCGGGAGATTTTTCCTCTCCTCAATGCAAACCAGTTTTTTTCAGATAGTAAATTTAAAAAAAAGCAAAATGTCAGAGCGAGTGAACACGCTCCCCGAAGAGCTTGACTTTCTCTTCTCCGACGGAGGCAGGTAGCAACAATAGAGCCAGAAAAAGTCTGAGCGTTGCATGAAAGACAAATTGCACCTCAGCCTGCAAATTTCACCTCCGGGAAAGGGTCGTGAAGCGCAGAATTTTGTTCCCCCCTTCCTTACATACACTCCTTTTAACACTTGTCCAAAACCCAATTTTACTAAACAACTTGTTTTTTAGTGGCATCATTTAGTCTCACTCAAACATTTGGTTTTTATACCTTTTTCTTAAAAGCGTTTTAAAGGGGACACGCCCAAAGGGGCAAAACGGGAAACCAAAATCGTGCAATGTTCGGGTTTTTAAAAAGGGTGACACTCGGTGGAGGCAAACGGGTTCAATGATTTAAAAAAATGGTTTAGTCGTCTGCCCACTCCGGCCCGTCTTGGAAAACCTTACATTGCTGATATTGGCTACCCGGGGAAATTTGGGGGGAACGCCCGTTCGGATTGAATTGCTAACGGTTTTTGTGTTGGGCCCAACGGCACCGGGGGCCCCCGTTTGACGGAAGGCGTTGCATGTAAAAACCTTGGTTTGGGGATCAAAAGAGACATTCGTAGCAATTTTTTCCCACCCAAAAGACATTAAAGTGGGAAAGGTGGGGGAAAAAAATTTTTTGAATTATTTAAATCTTATAACTCGAGGAAAAGGGAAACCAGAGGGGAAAATTTGGGGGTTTTTAAATTTATTTTTTTTGGGGGATAAAAGTTCGGGAAGTCTCCCCGGGTGGGGGCCTGATTTTTTTTTTTTTCCTTGGTACAAACAAGGACTGTCCAAGAGGAGCCTTTTGTTGTCAAAAAGAAAACAAAGGGAAAGGGGGTTTTCATTTTCCTTTCCTTTAAGATTCCTTTTTTCTCCTGGAAATTTGGCTCACTAGGGTATAAAGAGGACAAGCAGAAAAGGCCGGGTTGGGGACCATTTTGTCATTGGGCCCTAGAGGTTTTTTGGGGAAAAAAATGGGGTTTACAAAAAGGGTGTTATGGTTTAACTTTTACAGTCACTTTTCTTACAATAGAAGTCCTTTCCCCCTTTGGGAAAATACCTTTATTTTGGGAAAAAATGTTTGCATTTTTAGAGTTTCCCAACCCAAAAGGGTAGGTTGGGACCTTTCCGTTATTTGGGCATAAAGGTTCCGGAGAAGGGGGCCAAACCCCAAGGTTTTTGGGGGTTTTTTCATTGCAGTCATTCCTCTTAAAATTTTTTTAGTCCTTTTTTTTTTTTGAAGATTTCTTTCTTTTGCAAGAAAATTTTGGGCATATTGAGTGTCAAACAAAAGGGGAGGTTTTGGGCACCCTTTTTGTTAGTGGGTCATAAAAAAGGGTTCCTGGAGAAGGTGGGGAGCCACCCCCTGGGTTTTGTGGGTTATCATTGACAGTCATTCTCTTAAATTTTTTGGGGTCCCTTTTCTTGGAAGATTTTTTTCCCTTTTTTCTAGAGATGTCGGGCATTAGAGGTCAAAAGGGTGGGCCTGGGACCCTTTGTTCCAAAAGTTTTCAATGGGGTTTCCCCGGAAATTTACCACCCCAAACCCTATTTAAAGGTTTTAACCAATTTACAGTCCCTTTCCCTGCAGGGGTATTTAGCTTTTTTTAGACCATAGGTAATTGAGGGAAGTTTGTCCTTTAAATTTTCCCTTTACTTGGAAGAAACCTTTTTTCCTTGAAAAGTGTAAAGGGCACTGGGGCATATATTTCCCAAGTAGAGGTAGGTTTTTGGGTCCCCGTTCTGTTTTGGGGTTCATAGAGGTTCCAGAAGGGAAGGGTTTTAGGCACCGACAATCCCCTGGTTTACCATTTCCAGTCATTCTCTCTGCAATTTTAAATTTAAAAATCTGCCCCCAAAAGAAAAAACTGGGCGACCCCTTTGGTTCAAAATTTAAAAGTTAATCCCTTTAAAGTCCCCCCCCCCTTTTTCTTGAAATGTTTTGGTCCCCTTGGGGGACATATAGTTTTAGAGCCCAAAGGGAGTGGGTTTATGGCCCCATTCTGTCAGTGGGGAAATTCCGATAAGGGGGGGGGGGTTCCAGAAAAGGGGGAAGGCCCCCCCCCCCCCAGGGGGGGGGATGGGGGGGGAAAAAACCAATGGGGGAAAGGGTTTCCCGGGGGGCCAAAAAGTTGAGGGGTATTTTTGATTGGGGGGGGGATGCCAAAATTTCCCCTTAAGGGAAAGTTAAATTTTCCCCCCAAGGAATAGCCCGAATGAGGGAGAGGACCACTTTGTCCAAAACGATGAAAAAATTTATAGAAAGGGTTGAATAGGAAAGTTGGATAAAATCAGCATGACAAATTTTTTAAAGCTCAATATTCCACCAAGGATTTTGGTTGGGTCTTCCTCTCCCCCTTCCCCCGTGGAAAGATATGCGCGCCTTGACCGATTGGGGCATGTCCCAAAGGGACGGCCGGTAGGGAAAAGTAACTAATTTTTGGGAAAACGCAGTCAAACCACCAACTATTGATTTTCTTTCCCCTTTCGCACCTACTTGGTTACAGGGGAAATTAGCCAAAAAAGTAAAACAGATTTTAGGCCACCAAGAAATGTTTTTGGGTACGGTTAAAAGGGGTAAGTTTGAGGGGGAATTTTGGGGAAGGCCCCAAAGGTCTAAATTTAAAATCCTTCTTTTCCCCCCCCTGGATTACTTCTTTTTTTATTGGGATTAAAGTAATCACAAAGGGAAAATTTTAGTGTTAATGAAAGGTAGCCCGGGAAGCAAAGTTTGGGTTTGCAAGAATTTTTGAAATGAGCCCAAAAAGTTTAAAAAAACCCCGATTCCAAACCACCCCAAAAAAGTTCTAAAGGGGAGGGTTTTAGGGTAAAATTATGCGGGGTAAATTTGGGGAGGGCAAAAAGTTTTCCTTTTATTTAACCCGGGGAGGTATAAAGGGGCCAAATGGGAAAGAACTCACAGTGGGGCAAAAGAAAAAAAGAGGAGCTTTGCCAAAGGGGGAAAGTGAAGATCCAAGCCCAAGCACCTTTTCCCCCTCCAGCTCCCCTTTTAAACACCACATCTCTGCAGGGAGCAGGGGTACAAATTTTCCAAAAAGGGGGGAGAACCCCCGCACTGTGCAAACCCGGAAAGGGGGAAACAAAAACTGTAAAGACCAAAAAAGGACACAAATTGGGTTTTGGGAAAACCCAAATCAACAGGGAACAACTCATAAAAGGGGCCCACAGGGAGAAACGAGGAAACCCTCCTTCCTAAACCCCAGCCTCCTTTCCGGCGCCCGGTACCCCCAAACGGAAAACCTGCCCTGGACAAGCAAAAATTTAGGAAGCACGGTTTTTGGCCACAACAAAATAAACGGAAAAAACAACCCTTCCCGAAGGGAAAAACTGAAAAAGAAAAGCACACAGGGAAAAAAAACGGAAAGGAACCTTCCCCCTTTCCAGGGCCCCCCCAACCAAAACAGGGAGCAGGGTAACCCCAATACCGGGACACTCCGGGAACTGGGGCAGAATTTTGATAGAAAAAACCCTTTTTGGGAAACCCCACAGGGACGAAATTAAAAACAAAGGGGCCCGGGGAACTTTTTTTTCCCAAAAAATATCAAGGCCCCCCTGGAAATTTTGGCCTACCCGTAATTTTTTTCCCGAAGGTTTTAAAACCCCAACCTTGGGTTTTTTTCGGGTTTTAAAAATCTAAAGGGGGAATTTGGGAAATTTGTTTAGGAAATTTTCCAAAAAATTCCCCAAATCTATGGGTTTCCCACCTGGGTAACTTGATTGTAAAAAAATTCCTTTCTTATCAAAATGGGGTTAAGGGGGTTTGTTGCTCTAACACTTCAGGGGGAAATTTTTAACCAAGGTGTAGGGCCCCCAAGAAATGTTTAAAACTACATAGAAAACCCGCGGGAGGGCCCAACCAGAAAGGGTCGTTAAATCTGGGGGACATCATTTTCCCGGGCATTTTTTTTGGCCAAATAAAACAGACACTCATTAAAGAGAAATTTCCCTTTTTTCAAATTTTTTTTTGGTGAAGGTTTACAGGCTCGAGCCGGCCCACAAGGGGAAAAGGGGAAAAGGCCCCCCGGGCCCCTGGAAAAATGCCCCGAAACCCGGAGGGCGTTTCCCTTTTCCGCTGTACCCTACCAGAAGAGGCAACAAAAAGCCGAGAAACATAGGCAAAAAGCAAGAAAGGGAGAGTATAGGAGGCGAGGAACCCAAACATTTTTAAACAGCCCTAGGGTTTGGGGGGAAATTTTTCAAACCAAATGGTGGGGCCCCCCACAATAACCTTCACTGGTGGGGCCCAGAAAAAATTTGGGTGAGGCCCCCCCACAAAACCAAATCCACCTTGGGCCCCAGGAAACCCCAGTCCGGAAAAGGAAGGTATAATCACTTAGAATTGAAACTAGGACAGGAAATTCATGGGGTACTTGTTTTTGTGCCAAACCCCAGGGGAAAGGCCTCCTGCTCTGAAAATTTGGGAAAAAGGGTTTTGGGCCCCATTTCACAGGAAAACAAATTTTAGAGCTTAAATAAGGGGTTTGGGAAAAAAAAAACAATAAAAGGACGGGTGGAACCCAAAAAATACCCAGAAAAATTAGCAAGATTAGGGTTTATTTTGGTTTTTTAAAGATCTCCCCCCCCCAAATTATTAAATACCCACCCCTGTCTTCTAAACAAGGGGAAAAAGTTCCTCAATGTCTAGAGGAAAAGAAAGGGTTTTTCCCCCATTCTTTCTATGGAGTTCCCCCGTACAGGGGGCGCTGTGTTCTCCATTCTGTTTTTTGGGATTCCCAGTACAATGGAGGAAAACTGGTTACTCCTTTCCCGACTTTTTATTTGGGGGGGTTTTTTCAGTACAGGGAGCGTTGGGTTTTCCATTCTGTTCTATGGGGAGTTCCCAGTTTCAAGGGGGGCGCGGGTTTTTTTCCCTTTTGGTTTTTATGGGAGTTCCCAGGAAAAGGGGCAATCTTGTCTCTCCCGTTTCTTTTTATGGGAAATTAATTTCCCCAAAACAAAGGGGAAAGCTGTGTTCTCCGTTTTGTTCTTAGGGGGAGGTTCCCAGTACAGGGGGAAAACGGGGGTTCCCCCTCCATTCTGTTCTTATTGGGGAAAATTCCCGTAAGGGGGAGCGCTGTGTTTTCCATTCTTTCTAAAAGGGGGTTCCCAGTACAGGGGAGCGGCAAAGTTTTTGTCCATTTTCCTCTATGGGAGTTCCCCCTTTCAGGGGGCCCCTGTGTTCTCCTCCCCTTTCCTTGTTTCCCATGGGAAATTCCCATTCAGGGGAGTTCTGTTTTTTTCCATTCTCCTTTTATGGGGGGTTCCCAGTACATGGGGCGCTGTGTTTTTCCATTCTGTCCTATTGGGAGTTCCCCAATACAGGGGAAATGCTGGGGTTCTCCAAAAATCTCCTCTAAGGGGGGTTCCCATACAGGGAGCGCTGTGGTTTTTCCATTTGTTTAAAGGGATTTCCCAACAGGGGAGGCACGTGTTCCTTCCAAACTGTTTTTTTAAAGGGAGTTTTTCCCCGTAACCCGGGGAGGGGCTTTTGTTTCTTCCCTTTTTTCCAAAAAGGGGGTCCAGTACATGGGACAAAAAATTTTGGAAAGTAATTTGAACCGCCATAGAACCCGAATGGGGGAACGGGTTTTATGTGGGGACTGGTCTTCCCTTCTGAAACCAACCCCTTTGGGGGGCCCATTAAAGAAGGGACCAGGGAGCCTTTTACCTTTTCAGACTTTTATGGCCAAACGTATGGAAACATCCCTCTAAAGGCCCCCCCCCCCCTTTTTTCCACAGGGCTGGGTTTTCCGGCCCCAAAAGAACGTTCATAAAAAAGGAAATATGTTTCCCATCGTTACCCCCAAACTGATCAGCGAAAAGGGACAAGGGCATATTTTCTTTTTGGGCTGGGGAATGGGAAATGGGGCTCAAATTTCCCCCCCGGAAAGGGGGGCGCTCAGCCAAGGAATCATCCCCTGCCTTCCCCACCGAACATTCATTGCGGGCCAATTAAACCCCCCCTTTGGAACAGGACCATAAACCACCTTGTAAATGGGATCGCAAGCGAGGGGTTTTATAGGGTTTTCTCTATTCCCCGACGAATGCCCCTTTTTGTAGCAGGCCCCGGGGGGTCACCGTGGGCAAGCAATCGCCTTTGCACATCCAAGGGGGAATTGCGGCAGCAAACCCCAGGGGGGCGGGACCCAAAAACCCTAAAGGCAGCACCCTCAATTGGGCGGCAGCAACATCAGGAGCAGGAAACATCAGGGCGGCAGGCCCCATCATGGCATTCCGCCCGCCCTTCCCCGGGCGGGAGCCCCCATCAGGGGGGCCCCCCACACAAAAAGGCAAGGGACATCATAAAGGGGCAAACACATCAGGGGAGGCGGCAGGGGCATTTAGGGGGCCCGTGCATTTTAGGGGAGCAAACCCCATCAAGGGGGCAAGGGGCATCAAAAGAAGGGGAAACAAAATCAGGGCAGCAGCAAAAATCCCGGGCGGGAGCACATCCAGGGCAAAATTTTCGGCAGCACATCAGGGCGGCAGCTTTAACATAAGGGGAGCACATCATGGGCATTGCGGGCAGCACATCATAAAAGGGAGCACCTCAGGCGGGAGCACATTTAGGGCAGCAGGGACATCAGGGCAGACCATCAAAAAGGGATTGGGGCGGCACAATCAGGGCGGCAGCACAAACTGGGGGGGCAGCAAAAATCCCTAAAGGCAAACCCATCATAAAGGGACCCATCAAAGGGCATTTGGGGGCAGCCCCATCAGGGCGGCAGCGCATCAGGGCGGCAGCCGCATTTATGGGCGGCAGCGCATCATGAAGGCAGCACATCAGGGCAGCAGCACATCAGGGCCCGGCCCGCACATCATCGGCATTGGGGGCAGCAAAAATTTAGGGCGGGAACAACAATCATAACAAACACATCCCTTGGCATTGCGGCAAACACATCATTTAAAGCAAAACACATCAATTTTAGGCAGCCCCATTTATATATGCCCGCACAAACATGGCATTTTCGCCAAGGGAACCATGGGGGGCAGCCCAACCCTCAAAAAAAGGGAGCACATTTTATGGGCGGCAGGGACTCAGGGGGAGCAGCCCCATCAGGGCGGGGAAACAAAATTCATTGGGATTGGGCCCCGGGAGCACATCAGGGCGGCAAGGGACAAACAAAAAGGGGAGCACAACATAAAGGCAGCCATATGGCCCTGGCGGCGCGCATCAGGGGGGCAAACGACTCAGGGCGGCAGCGGCTCAT
>JAODAL010084922.1:0-10763 GCA_025379985.1 Phyllomedusa bahiana
TTGACTTTATCGGTACATTCCCGTTGATTTTTTTTGGTCGGGTTTTGCCCCCTTAAGTCCCCAAAAGGGAAATTTTTTTAGTAAAGCGTTTTAAAAAGAGCGGGGGGGCCCAGCCCTGTGCGGTCATACAAAAACACAAAATTGTTTGAAGCCCAAACCCAAGCTCCCTCTGCATTTTAAGCTTGGCACAAGTTTTTCAGCCCCCCTAAAGGCTCGGGGGCAGGGGGAAATAGTGTTTTTTTAACTTTGATTCGTCCCAATTTAATTCGGTCCGAAACGAATTTTGTAAAGAAAATTCGGCGAAGGGGGGGGGGGGGACCAAACCCGAATTTTTGAGAAATTTCCCGGCCCTCTCAAATTTACTATGATAAGAAAGGCAAAAAAAATGAAAACGGGAACATTTATGGTAATTGCCATTTTACTGCCTTAAAAATGGCTTGCCTTGCGCAAAAATTGAAAATCAGTTTCCCAAATTTTTTTTCTCCCTTTGTCCCCCCCGTTTAGGGACACCCCCACATGTCCCCCTAAAATTTTGGGGTCCCCCCGAAAACTCCATGGAGAGAAATAGAAAATTATGCGCTTCACAGCCTATTTTTGCTAAAATTTAAAAAGGGATGTCCAAACCAATTGTACTTGTGTGATGTGAAAAAAAATTTTTAAAAAAAACCCAAAAAAGTGCCCCCAAAATTTTTAAAACGTAAAACCCCCCCTAATAAACATTTTAAAGGGGTTTTGTTTTTTTAAAATTTTGAAAAGCCCAGGTGTTTCTTAAATTAAAAAAACAGATTTTTTCTTTGCTTTAGTAAGGCAAAAATGTAAAAACTGCCATTTATCCCTTTAATTCCCTTCTTTACTGCCACAATAACGCGGCAAGCCGTGCCCCAAAATTAAAAAAATTGGGATCCCCAAATTTTTTTCCCTGCCATGTCTCCCCGCTCTGGGGGACACCCCACATGTCCCCCCTAAAAATTTGGCGCCCCCTAAAACACGCCTGGGAAAACCCATAGCAATTAGGGCATGCGGGCCCTTTGTTTGTAAAAATTACACGCTTGTCCTGACAATTTACATGTTTGTGTGTGAAAAAAAATTAAAAAAAAACCCAAAAGGGGACCCACTTTAAAAACGTACAGCCCATAAAAACTTTTTAAGGGGTTTTAAATTCAAATTTTGAACAGACGGTGTTTCAAAAAATTAATTAAAAGGCTTTAAACTATCATTAGAAAGGAAAAAAAATGTAAATGACATTTATGGAAATTTTCGCCCCCTTAAACCTGCCCCAATAACCAGCGGGAAAGCCTTGCGCAAAAATTGAAAAATTAGATCCCCAAATTTTTCTCCCCATGTTTTCCCTTTTCTGGGGGAAAACCCCACATGTCACCCTAAAATTTTGGCTGCCCCCTGAAAACCCCCTTTGGAAAAAATTTTAGGCAATTTTTGCGCTTTGTCGGGCCCTATTTTGTGAAATACACGAAATGCCCTTGAAATTGTTTTTGGGCTGTGTTGGGAAAAAAAATGATAAAACCCCCAAAAAAAAAAGGGGGAAAAAACCCCTCTTTGAACTTTTACCCCCCCTAATAAATTTTTTTAAAGGGGGTTTTAAATTCAAATTTTGAAGGGAAGGTGTTTAATAAAACTAGTTCAAAATTTAAATTGTGCGTTAAAAAAGGCGAGAAATGCAAACTGACTTTTTTCCCGGACGTCCCAATTTTACCTATAAAAGTTTTTGGTGCTTCGGGGAACGGGTGCGACAAAAAAAGGATAAAAGAAAGTTTTAAAACTAGAAACCCCAGGGGACGAGTGGTACAGTTTAAAGCATTTTTTTTGCAGGGGCCCGGGGGTTTACGGGAGGTTTCACAACAGTGTGGTTTTTTTTTCCCTAAATTCCCTTTTTTTTATAGCAATTTTGCACCTTTTTTTGCGTCCTCCCCTTTTTGCCGGTTTTTGGGGGGTTTTTTTTTGGGGGGAAATGCTGCCCGGGTACAATACAGGGGAAAGTAAAAACCGGGGAAGTGGGGGGCCCCTCCCCCTGGGTTCCCAAAAATAAAAAGCGACTTTTTTACCTTCTCTTGGAAGGTAAAAAATTATCCCTCTTGGCCTGTACAAGGAAAAAGAACAAAAGGTTGTACTTCCCCCATTTGCCCCAATGTGAAGGGGCCAACTTTTTGTACCACCTTTGGTCTTTCGTGTGGAACTGTAGGGCTTCGAAACCGGGCCCGAAAAGGTTCCCCCTCCCATGTACCGATTTTTAATCCAGAAGGGCAGTCGGGTTTGTGGACATGGGTGTGGGGGGCCCTTTGACATGTGGTCAATAAAAGGACGCCCCTTTTTTTTCCTTGTTTTTGCCCCGAAGCGGGGCCCACCGCTGGATTGGGACCTAATTTTCCCCTTGGGGGGCAATTTGCGCAAAAAAGGGGTTTTGGGGAAGTCCCCTCTGGTTCTTGCGAAGTGCCACGGCTGCTGTACGTCTGAAAGCGGAGGCACTTAAAAAGTAGAACCCGGTGAAAAAGTTATCCACTTTTCAGGGGGTTTAACCCCTTTTTTAAAAGTGGTGTGCACCCAAATCCCATTTTAATTTTTCCACTAATTTTTGGGAAAGGGGGGGCTTTTCAGGGGGCCCCAATTTGGTGTTTTTCCCCCTTCGAAAATTTGCGGAAACTGGGGGGTGTACCCAGTTGTATCTCGAAACAGCTTGTACATTTTTATCCCATACCGCGCTCTTTTGCTGGGAGGTTTTGGCGAAATTTGACCCTTGCCCTTGAAGTTTTGGAGGGACCCCCATCAAACATAAATACTTTTTCTCAGGGGTTTTAAAACCGTTTTAAAAATTTTTGGCCCCTAAAATTGGGGATAACAGGCCGGGAATTTTTAAATAATTTGGTAAAAAAGTGGGGTCGTCACGGGGTGGGCCGGGGGAATTATCAGTGTAGTGAAAAAACCCTTTTGAATTTGCTCAAAGCGGGTATGGGACATTGGGATGGCGGGGGAAAAGGGAGTACTGTAAAAGGGTATCAGTACTCCCAAAAATTGCCCGGGCCCCAGCTTTTTAAATAAGCCCCCTGTGGAATTTAAAGGGCCCCCCAAAAAGCCATCATCCTTTCAGTGTTCACGGGGATCCACCTGCAGGGAAAGGGACGTGGGGGGTTTAGGACCCGAAACCCGTGGGGGATAGAGGTTGGTTGTGCCACCATGCATTACCAAAATTTCCCCAGAAAAAAAGACTTTTAAAAAAAAAAATTTTTTCGTGAGGCCTGAGTGTCGATTACGGCATCCGGGGTGGCCACAAAGTCAGGGAAATTTTTTGGCCCGATTAAAATTTTCTGGGGCGGGGGGAGTCCCTTTTGGGATAAAATACTTTGGGGGGGTAAACCCCTTCTGCCCAGGGGGCATTTTTGGGAAAGGGAAACCCCCATCAGCGGGGAGGGGGGTCCCGGGTGATTCGGGGAAAAACGAAACCCGTAAACTCCTCGTCCGAATAAATGACGGATTGTATCTCGGCCCGGAAAGCGTACGCCTCCTCCCCCTGAGTTTGGGGTCTCTGGAAAAAACTGGGGGCATTTTTTTTTATTTTGGGATATTTTTTGGGGATGTAAAATTTTAGGTGCTTCAACCCGTTTTTTTGTGTAAAAAAATTAAAGACGGGGGAGTGTTTTTTTTTTTTTTTGTGATTTCCCTTGTTTTTGGGGAAAAAAAATTATGATGGGGAGGTGGTATGTTGTGATTTCACTTGGTGTGGGGGTTTTCTTTTTTTTTTTAAAAAAATAAAAGTTGTAGAAAAAAAATTAAAAAAATTTTGTAAAAAAAAAAATTTTAAAAATTTAAAAATAGTAAAAAAAAATAAAAAATTAAAAGTTTACTGAAAAAAAAAAAATTTAAAAATTCAAATAAAAAAAAAAAAATTTACTAAACCATAAACGAAAAAAAAAAAATTTCTAGAGTCTGTCTTTTGCTATATAAAAATAATTTTACTAAGCGGAAGTTAAAAAATAACCAAACCCCAGGTTTCCCCCAACCCAACTCCCTGCCCTATCTAGTAAGCTACCCCTCCTAACCACTATTTTTAAATTTGGAAAACTAAAAAAAAAAATTTTTAGAAAAATAATTTTTAAAGTTTAAAGGGGTGGGAAGTCACTGATCAAAAGCTCAGAGGTAGAAAGGGCTAAAAACCCGGCCCTCACCACCTTTAACGTGGTGTTTATTAGTGATGTACGTCACTAATCAGCGTTAAAAAAAAAAAAAAACAAAAATTCCCACTAGACCCCCAAAAAAAAATTAAAAAGGGTTTTGGTCGTGAGGGCGGGCCTTTACCAGCGTTGGGGGGGCAGTTTGGTTTGGGTTGGGGGCAAAAAAAAAAAAAAACCCTCCCAAAATAAAAAAACCCTAAAAAAAAAAAAAAAAGTCTTGTTTCGAACGTCTATAAAAAAAATTACAAACGTCCCTTTTATTGTATATAAATCTAATATATATATATATATATATATAAATTATATATATATATAATTTTATATATATATAATATATAAACACAAAAACCACAACACACACTTTCTAACTTAAAAACAATAAAAGGGTTTTTTTAATAAGCTAAGCGGGGCGCAAAATAACCCCTTTTTTTTTTTACTTTTTTTTTTTTATTTTTGGATTAGAAAAAAAAATTATAGAAAAAATACCCTTTTTAAAGATTTTGTGATGGAGTCATATCAACGCTCAGAGGCCAAACAGGGGCCCAATCCTGCGTCACCACCCGGGCGTGGCTGTTGATTAGTGGGGGGCGTACGTCACTAATCAGGCTAGAAAAAACAAAAAAAAAAAAAGACCACTAGGACCCTTTAAAAAAGACCCCTTGTTTATTTAGGGGTCAATGAAAAAAAATATGGAAAAAAAAATGAAAAAAAAAAAATCCCTGCCCCTCAAAAAAAAATTTCTAATCAGTGTTTTATCATGGGGTTAGCAGGGCGGGGAGGGTTAACGTGTTTAGCCAACTAAAAGGGGGGTTTTCACGGCCCCGGAAAAAAACCGGCCGGGTTTTCCGGCCGGTTTTTGTTGTTTTGCGGCCGTCCCTACGGCCGCGGGGGGGGACGGCTTTTTCCACGTTGGGGGCGGAGGGGAAAAAAACCCTCCCCCTCCCTAGGGCATGCACATTTACGTCGGGAAACCCGGGGGAAGTTGGGGGCTGTTCTATGTTTTGCCGCCCGGGCCGCCCGGCCCCAAAAAAACCCCCCGGGCCCGGGAAAAACCCTGCAGTGGGGGGTCTGCATTTGGGGTTTTCCTTTTTGCACAAATTGGGCTCATTTTCGGGGTTTTTTAGGCGGTCTGAAAAAAACCCGGGCCCAAACCGGCTGAGAAACCGGCCCAAAACCCGTGCCGTGGGGCCCCCTTTGGCCTTTTTAGCTATCTGTGCTTATTTAAAACCCGCCCCTGCAGGGGGGCTGAAACAAAAGGGAAAAGCCTGGAAAGGCAAGGGGTGCAGACGCACCCCTCCACCAACGATCGCTTGCCACAAGGGGCCCCAACGATCGCCACTGGACCACCAATCCCAGTTAGTACTGGGGGCAAAGACAAACCCCGACACCATTCTGCCCCGTTCCCTAACCGGAAGGGGCGGCGGGCCCGGGCCGGGGGCCCGGGGTTTTAAAGGGGCCGGACAGCGCTGCCCCATTGGGACGGTCGGTTAAAGGGGGGGAAAAGGGCTATAGGTATTTTAGCATAGTATGCAGTATAGTGGAGCCTGACAGGAAGGGGTTTAAAAACTTCTAAAAGCAAAGGAAACAAAAAGAGGCAGGTAGATTTTTTAAAAAGCTATGAGAGGGGCCCTTTGGGGCCCGGGAAGTTCCCGAGGGAAGGGGTTTTAAAATGTACTACTAAGTCATAGTTGCCAACTTTTGAAAATGAAAAAGCAGGAGACCTCAGACGGCGGCGCGTGTAGCGCGCCGCGGTAAAGATTTGCATGGACACGCCCATCTTTCCGGTATGCCACGCCCCCTTCAAAAAGCCACACCCACTCCACCTAACTGCATAACGGCTTTGGAAGAAAGCCAGGTAGATGCCCTTATAGCCAGGTAGTAACCCCCCATAAGCAGGTAGTGCCCCTTACAGGCAGATGCCCCCTTGTAGCCAAGTAGATGCCCCTCTGTTGCCAGGTAGATTCCCCTCTGTTGCCAGGTAGATGTCCCCTCTGTTGCCAGGTAGTGCCCCCATTGTTGCCAGATAGTGCCCCCATTGTTGCCAGGTAGGTGCCCCCATTGTTGCCAGGTAGTGCCCCCATTGTTTGCCCCCTCTGTCGCGAGCTAGTGCCCCCTCTGTTGCCAGGTAGTGCCCCCATTGTTGCCAGGTAGTGCCCCCTCTGTTGCCAGGTAGATGCCCCTCTGTTGCCAGGTAGTGCCCCATTGTTGCCAGGTAGTGCCCCTCTGTTCCAGGTAGATGCCCCCTCTGTTGCCAGGTAGATGTCCCCTCTGTTGCCGGGTAGTGCCCGCATTGTTGCCAGGTAGTGCCCCCTCTGTTGCCAGGCAGATGTCCCCTCTGTTGCCAGGTAGTGCCCCTCTGTTGCCAGCTAGTGCCCCCATTGTTGCTAGGTAGTGCCCCCATTGTAGCCAGGTCGAGACCCCTTATAGCTCATAAAAATAAAAAAAGAAAATCCACTTACATCACCAGGCTCCGGCAGCGCTGCCAGCTCCCGACCGATCTCCTCCGCGGCGCAGGGGGAAGTGAGAGCAGCCGCGCGTCACTCCCTTGCAGCCGTGCGTCACTTCCCCCTGCGCCGCTGATCTGTGTGTACCGCGCACACACCGGCGCCGGACATACAGGGAGAGGACGGAGGAGGAAGCGATCCCTCCTGCCTCCTCCCTGCACAGCGAGACTCCGGGCGGGTGAAGCCGGGCGCAGCGGCCGCTTCACCCGCCTGTAGGAGCGGCCCGGCGGCGCGGAGTAGCGCACTAGCGCTACTCCGGCGCCGCGACCATTTAAAGAGCCAACTCCCCCGGGAGGGCGAAAGGGGACCCCAAATAGCGGGACTCCCCCCCTGCCAAAAACGGGAGAGTTGGCATGTATGTACTAAGTTCATCCTCCATAATTGGAAGATTCAAAGCAGCCATGTCATTGGCACTGAGAGTCAGCAAGGATGCCAAGAAGCCCTGAAACAGTTCCTCTCTCTCTAGGCGATTAGAAGGCAACTCACCAGGAATATTACATAATTTAGATAAATAAGAGTGAAAAAGGTCTGCAATTGATTTTGGATCATATATTGGGGTTCCTGCACTATCCCTCAGAGAGTGAGGTGTCGTTATATCTGCATCGTCACAAAGCATCTTAGCCCACAGCTTGCTTTTTTTGCACCACAGCTTGCTTCCTAGCTTGGCTTCACTGAGTGCAGGTGAAACGGAGTATGAGTTAATAAACCGGAGTTAAAAACAGGAGAGAAAAGCTAGTAAGTAAACTTAATTTATTTAATACTTTAATCTAAATGACCTTTTTTTTTTCTTCATTGCTGTTGCACTGGGATAATGGACAGTATCACTGACAATTTTCAGCAGACCACAATCTGCCATATGTATACACTACTGGAGCAAGAGGTCCAGGGTGAATACCGCTGTGGCAGATATGAGCAAGTTGCTACTCTGGCAGCTCGCATTTTAGACCTAGAGGAGCGAAATGCAACACTGAGGGCAATTGACAATGAAGAGAGGAGTTTGCTTCTCACTGAACAAAAAGTTAGTGGGCTAAATGTTGAGGGTGGAGTATTGAATCAGCAGGAGGAGCTGTGTAGCTGGGTTAATGTAGTTAGGGGGAGTTCTAGGAGTACCAGAAAAAGGAAGGCCACTTCTCCTCCTGAGATTCCTTTCAAAATTGCCAAGTTGGGTGATAATGCTAGGGAATCAGTGTCAGAAATGGCAACCCTAGTGGACACTGCTCTTCCTTGCAGCCGGAAGAGCAGCCCAACTAGAAGTCGGGGGGATGGAAGTGCAGGTAAAAAAAGACAGTTAGTAGTTATAGGGGATTCTATAATCAGAAAGACGGATAGAATAATTTCCCGCCAAGACCGCCTCAACCAAATGGTTTGCTGTCTCCCTGGTGCCAGGGTTCGGCATGTGGTGGAACGGGTGGATAAATTACTGGGAGGGGCTGATGATGAAACAGCTGTCGTGGTCCATGTTGGAACCAATGACAGAATACATGGTAGGTGGAGGATCCTAAAGAATAATTTTAAAGAACTAGGCTCAAAGCTGAAGGGAAGGACCTCCAAGGTTGTGTTCTCCGGAATACTGCCTGTGCCATGCACTACACAGGAAAGACAGCGGGAGCTCAGGGAGTTAAATGCATGGCTGAAGTCTTGGTGTAGGACAGAAGGGTTTGGGTTCTTAGAGCACTGGGCTGATTTTTCATTGGGGTACAATCTGTTTTCTACAGATAAATTGCACCTGAATGGAAGGGGGTCTGCTGTGCTGGGGGAGAGAATTCTAGAAGGGGTGCGGGAGTATTTAAACTAGGGATGAGGAGGGAGGACAATCTAGAAAATGAAGGGGTAGATAGGTTAGAGAGTGGGCAGACTATATCGGCGGGTGGAGAAGTGGACCGTGGGGGATGGACTAGACCAGTGGATAAGGAGATCCATGTGTTGCAAACAAGCATTGAAGATATAGGTGCCAACAATATCTCATGTAACCTCATGCCATCTACTAAGTGTGTAATATATAATGACATGCTGTCTACTAAAGGTGTAATGTGTAATCCCATGCCATCTACTGAAGAAGAGATGTATTATTCCATGCTGTCTAATGAACGTGTTAGATATAATCCCAAACTGTCGACGGAAAGTGTAAAACTGGAAGGGAACTTAAAATGTTTATTCACAAATGCTAGAAGTCTTGCAAACAAAATGGGGGAGCTTGAGGCACTAGTCCTAGAGGAGCAGATTGATGTGGTTGGTATTGCTGAAACATGGCTGGACTCCTCGCATGATTGGGCTGTCAACCTTCAAGGTTTCGATCTATTTAAGAAGTACAGAGCAAATAGGAGGGGAGGAGGAGTGTGTCTGTATGTAAGGAGTGATATGAAGGCAAATGTGAAAGATGAAATAGAGGGCGAAGTTGCTGAAGATTATTATTATTATTATTTATTTTAGAGCGCCATTGATTCCATGGCGCTGTACATTCAAGGGGAATTACATACATAACAAGTGTTGAACAAATACAACGGGGACGAAAAATGACTAGTAACTGATACAGAGAGAAAAGAGGACCCTGACCGTGAGGACTTACAATCTAGAAGGGAGGAGGGAAGAGACAGAAGGTGTGGGGCAGACATGTTTGTGGGACGGAGCAGTGCTGGTGGTGGGTTTAGTGTGGGTTGTAGGCTATCCTGAAGAGATGGGTTTTCAGGTTACTTTTGAAACTGGTGAAAGTTGGGGAGAGTCTGAGGTTTTGGGTTAAGGAGTTCCAGAGAATGGGCAAAGCACGGGAGAATGTGGAAGAATGTGGAAACATTGTGGGTGGAAACACAAGGGGGAGTTAATGCAGAAATTTTTTTTTCGGGGCGTAATCTATAGACCCCCGAACATCACTGAGGAGATAGAAGAACATGCATAATCAAATGGTGCGGGCCGCACATGCAGGTACAGTGGTAATAATGGGTAATTTCTAACAAAGCAGAACTAGTTTGAGTGGTCACTGTTAGTGTTGAGCGATTTTTATCGACAAAGTTGAAATCGGCAAGGTTTTTATGGTGATCGAAATTTCCAGATCATGCGATAATTAAGGTTAAAATCTGTGCATCATCTATTAAGATCGCGCCTTTTTCGGCGCTTCCTGTAATTTTGGCGGCCAGCAAATCAGATTACAGAATAGAGCAGGGTGAGATGTGTGTGCGACGTCAGGACTGGGATGTGTATGGTTGCGATTGGCTGGAAAAATCACATGACCTCGTTTTACATAGAACAGCGTTTCCTGTTTCAGCCTCAGTGTCTCTCAGCGTCTCATAGGGATAGGACCTGCGCTCTGCCTGTGGCCAAACAGCTCAGCGAAATTCGTCTATTTCTGCACAGAGAACTCTACTATTAGCTGTGATCCTTCAATTTAATTAGATTAGAGATCTGAACATTTTATTGTAGTTAGCTAGAGAATTTTAAAGCAGCATCTCCCGGTGTAATGTCAGGGCGGTGGGCGCGGGGGGGGGGGCCCCGGGGGCGAAAAACAGACAAGCTCTATCTATAAAGAACACTGGATAAAAATTCACAAGACTTGTGTAGATTGTAGTGGAATTTTTTTTATTTAAAAGTTTGCTATGAATATTTCCCGGATATTGGGCAGCGAACTTATATTGGATTTTAATCTTTTAGCAATTTAGGTCTCTTTGTTAGCTGCAAAAACTCACTTTTATTATCAGTTACATTTCAGATAGGTGTTAATTTTACCCCTTTCACTGTGAGTTGATATTACACCTTTCACTTAAATTACAAACCCCCCAATCTTGTAGTCAGCACAGATTTTTTGTTTCAAAATACCCTTATGACGAAAACTTTTAAGTTACGTGTTTTTTGACTTTTGCGCACCCCGCCTGTTCTTGCGAGCATCTACGTAATCTTAAAAAGAATTTATATTCCCCAAAGGGGAATTGAAAGGTGCAAAAATACCCTTTATTATATCAAAACATAACAGTTAGGTTTTTTTTTTTTTGGGACCCCGCCCCTGTTCATTGTGCGCATCTACGTAATCTTTAAAAAAAGCTTTTATATTCCCAAGGTGAATTGAAAGGTGCAAAAAATACGTTTTTTA
>JAODAL010084923.1:0-10763 GCA_025379985.1 Phyllomedusa bahiana
TTTTTGTCGAATGCTAACGATCCTCTAGGTGGCTATTTGTGTGAGGCCATTATGAGATATATCTTTTATATTGGGCTTTTTTTAATGCACATCTAATAAAGGTTACTATTTTAAGGAAATAATCTACTTTATTCTGTGAGACGATGATAGTACTTAAACAAATGTCCAGGCACAAAAATGGTCTAGCACATCTAGATATATTGGCAGGGTTAGATACAGACTCACGGTTGAGATTATCCAAGTCATGTCCACAAGGATATGCAGTGTGCTTGCTTAGAATATTTACAAAGCAGCACTTTAAGCAGGAAAAATTGATAGTGAAAGGACCCTACAATAACTGCCTATAAGGCAGAGTAATGGCCCCGAATGGGGGGCCCCACCTATCGGTGACTCACCTTACACTAGAAGCTAACCCCCTAAATGTGACAAGGTAGATGAAAAGTGGAGGGTAAGTTTGGAGGGTAAATACTTCCCAATAGATGAAAAGGGCAGCACCGTTCATCTATTGGGGAGCACTTACCAACCACACTTACCTTGTGGGGTTAGTGCTGTTTATGGCTGATATGTACCCTGATGAACCTCTACTATAGACCTGTATAGAGGGGAAATGTGTTGGGATGCTAGTAACATTCATAGTTGTTAACAATTACATAGACTTTTCATCTACCATGTCACATTTAGGGGGTTAGCTTCTAAGATAGGGTGAGCCAAGGAGAGGCGGGGCCGCCCCTTTCGGGGCGATCACTCTGCCTGATAAGCAGTTATTATTGAGTAACATAGTTTGTGAGGCCGAAAAAGACAGATATATTACATAGTATATTACATAGTTAGTACGGTTGAAAGAAGACACGTGTCCATCAAGGTCAACCAAGGGTGGGGAAAATGTGGGTGATGGGAGAGAGACAAGGATATTAAAGCCCAGCCCACCACTGGTTTAATGCCCTGGAAACCCACTAGGCATAAACCCAAAAGCAGCGGAGACTGTATCTCTGACCCCCGAGCCTCCACCACCAGGATCCAGAATTTTAACATAGCTACATACGCATTAATATTCTTTAGTTCCAGATGGTTATCTAACCCTTTCTTGAAACTCTCTACAGTTCCTGCTGTGACCAGCTCCCCCAGGCAGGCTATTCCACAGATTCACAGTTCTTACAGTGAAGAAGCTTCCCCTCTGGAGATTGAATCCTTTTTTCTCTATTTGAAGGGAATGTCCCTTGTCTTTTGAGGGGGCTTCACTTGAAATAATTTTTTCCCCATATTTTTTTGTAGGGACCTTTAAATATTTATATAAATTAATCATGTCCCCCCGAAGCCGTCTTTTCTCAAGACTAAATAAGTTCAATTCTACTAACCTCTCCTCAAAAACTAAGATACCCTTTCCCCTTATAAGTTTGGTTGCTCGTCTTTTGTACTTTCTCTAGCTCCATTAAAATCTCTTCTATAAACTGGGGCCAAGAACTGGACAGCATATTCTAAGTGAGGACGAAACCAATGCTTTGTACAGTGGTAGAATTACACCCTTTGTCCCCGAGTCCATGCCTTTTTTAAAATACACGCCAATATCTTACTTGCCCTAGAGGCAGCTGATTGACATTGCATGCTGTTCTGTAGTCTATGATCTACAAGAACGCCCAGATCTTTCTCAATAAGCGATTCTCCAAGTTTTCCTCCCCCTGGGGACATATGATGCCTGCAGATTATTTCTCCCCAGATGCAGAACCTTACATTTATCCACATTGAACCCCATCTGCCAAGTGGATGCCGAAACACTCAGTGTGTCCAGGTCTGCTTGTAATTTATGAGCATCTTCCATAGATTGCACTACCCTGCATAGCTTGGTGCCCACCTGCAAAAACCCAAAACCGTGCTATTGACCCCTTCCCACTATTCGTTAATAAATACATTAAATAAGAGAGGATCCAATACTGAGCCCTGCGGCCACCACTCACAACCGGGGACCACTCACAGTAGGATTCATTTACCAGCACTCTCTAAATACGATCCAGCAGCCAGTTTTTAATCCAATTACACACTGTTATCTCTAACCCAATGGATTCTAATTTACCCAACAAACTCTTATGCGGTACGTGTCAAATGCCTTTGCAAGTCTAAAAACACAATATCCACAGCTGCCCCTCTATCCGGGCCCTTCCTACTCACCTCCTCATAAAACAGATCAGATTGTCTGACAGCTTCTGTCCTTAGTAAATCCATGCTGGCAATCACTAATACAGTCCCTTATAAAGCCCCTCAAACTTTTTTTTCCCACAAAAAAGATGTTTAAACTTATTGGTCTATAATTACCTGGGCAAGACTTGGAGCCTTTTTTGAAGATGGGAACTACATTTGCCTTGCGCCATCTCCTGTACTATACCAGTCACCAGGGAATCTCTAAATTTCTGCCCACGGGGGGGGCGCCGCGGCCCCGCTGCCCCCCCTTACCTGGCCGATCCGGGACCCGACCCCCCGCCCCCGGGTGGCTTGGCCCGCCCCGGGACGCGTCCCCGTTGGTTTTCCTTAGGCGCGCGGCGAACATTTGGGTTTAGATTTAAAGGGCCAGTGTCCCTTTAATTGGTTGATTGCCGGACGTTGGTCTATTTTAAGGGTTACTCCCCCTGCACTCGCTGCCAGATTGTTGGTATGCGTTTAGTGAGCTTAGAGTGTCTCTATTGTCCGTATTGATTACCCGTGTACCAGTCCGTTCCGCTACGTTTCCTGACCTTGCCTGTTTGCCGCCTGCCCTGACCGTCTGCCTGTATCTGATTACGAACCTCTGCCGCCTGCCATGACCACCTGCCTGTCCGACTACGCCTCTGGATTACGATTCTGTACCTCGCAGTACCCCGGCCGCCACCGCAAGCCAGTCACGTCAGGGGTAACGACCTGGTAGCCTCACGCCGCAGCAAGTCAATCCCGCTTTGCGGCGGGCTCTGGTGAATACCGGGGGCTACTTAGACTCCGTTCCCTGGCGTGGCTTAGCTACCATCGCTTGCGTTGGTCCAGCGGATCCACCGAATCGTTACAATATCATGTACAGGGGCACAGAGATAACCGAGCTGAGCTCTTTATGAACTCTTGGGTGAATGCCTCAGGCCTGGAGCCTTGTTAAACATTCAGTTTATTAATTTGGGCTTTGACTTTTTTTCTACACTGAGCCAATTAATTATAGCGATGATGTATTAACAGTACTGCCACCACCTCTTCTGCACTTGGCCACCCCCATAAATTACTTTTCATTGATAGTATATAGGGGAGCTGAAATAACCTATTTATCCTGGCTTCTCTGGTCACCAGTGACCAGCTCCCCATCACGGGTTTTTTAAGGGTCCTACTTGCTCGGGTTTTGGGGCTTTTTGCCATTTATATTCTTAAAGAATTTTTTGGGGTTAGTCTTGCGCCCTTTGGCCCCACTTGCCTTTCATTTTGAATTTTAGCTGCTTTTATAAACTTTTTGCGATTTTATTAAGCTCTCTATAATTTTCAAATCCGATACCGACCCTCTGACTTATATTTTTTAAAAGTCCTTTTTTTATTCTTTTTTTGCCCTCTTAAACGAAGTAGAAGCCATGTTGGTTTTAGTTTTAGTCGCCTATTTCTTGTTACCCATAGGAAAAATATTTTTGCAATAAATTTCCCCAAATAAAATTTAAAAGCTCCCCACTTGGCTTCTATATCAATTTGCTAAAGCTTTCTCCCAGTTAGGTCCTGTATTGATCCCTCAATAAGGAAAATTTTAAAATTAAATGTTTTTGCTTCCTCTCTGTTTTTTTTTCCAGTTACGCTAAAATGAATTTATTGTGTCACTCTTACCAAGATTTTCAGAAACCGTGACCCCTCGACTAGTTCTGCTTTGTTAGAAATGACAGATCAACGAGCATCACTTCTAGTCTGTTCCCCAACAAACTGCCCATAAAATTATCCTCTAACAAAATTTAGGAACTTCCCTTTTCCCCTTTCATTGATCAGAACCGTACCCCAGTCAAAGCCTGGGAATTAAGTAAACCCCTTATACCAATGTACCTGCCTGTCTGCCCGCACCATTTAATTTGCATTTTCTCTATCTCCTCAGTGATTTGGGGGTCATAAATTACACCAAAATAATTTTTCCCGCATTTTCCCCTTGTATTTCCACCCACAAGTTTCAATCATTAGACCCCCCGTATTTCCTCTTTCAAAATTTGCTTCATATTACTCCTTACATGCAGACACACTCCCTCCCCTCCGTTCTCGCTTTCCTAAATAGATTAAAACTTGGGGTTGACCGCCCAATCATCGAGGAGTCCAGCCAGTTTCAGCAATACCTACCATCAATCAGCTCCTCTACAACAAGCGCTCAAGTTTCCCCCATTTTGGGTTTCAAGACTTCAGCATTTGTGAATAGCTTTTTAAATTCCCCTTTCCCGTTTTACATTTCCCGTCAACGGTTTTGGATTGGGATCTAACTGGCATTAAACGGCATGGGATCATACATTACCCGTTTAGTACGCATTGGTAAACGTTACTGTTCAGATGACGGCATTCGATTAAACTCTCTCCTTCGGTAATGCATGGGATTATACAATTTCCCTTTTAGATGATGGCATGGATTAATACATTATACCTTTAGGGACAGCATGTGATTATTATTACAAAATTGTTGATGGCATAGATTACATGAGATGTTGGTAACCTTATCTTAATGCTGGTTTGCAACACATGGAAACTCCTTTCCACTGGTCTACTCTCCTCCCCATTCCGCTTTCCCCCCTGAATATAGGGCTGCCCACTCTCTAACCTATCACTCCTCTTTTCTATATTGTCCCCCCCCTCTTCCCTGTTTAAATACTCCCGCACCACTTCTAAATTCTTTCCCCCAGCACAGAGACCCACCCTTTCAGTCAATTTATCTGTAGAAAACAGATTGAAACCCCCAAAGAAAAATCAGCCGGCTCTAAGAACCCCACTTCTCAAAGGGCTTCAGCCCTGCATTTAACTCCCGAGCTCCCGTCCCTTCCTGAGTAGCGTATGGCACCGGCATAATTCGGAACCAAACCTTGGAGGCCTTTCCCCTTTAGCTTTGCCTATTCTTAAATTATCTTCTTGGGTCCCCCACTACCGGTATTCTGTCATTGGTTCCAACATGGACCAAACGTGGGTCATCGCCACCCTCGCAGTTAATTTATCCACCCGGTCCACCCCATCCGAAACCTGGCACCAGGAGACAGCAAACATTCGGTTGAGGCGGTCCTGCGACAAATTATTTCCCATCCTTCCCTATTTTGAATCCCCTACAAACTACAACGTCTTTCTTACCTGCATCCACCCCCCTACTACAGTTGGGCTGCTCTTCCCGCTCTGGAAGAGCAGTGTCTAAACCCAGGGCTGCCATTTCTGGACTGATTCCCCGCATTATCACCCAACTTGGCAAAAATTTTCTGGGAATCCAGGATGGGGTTCCTTTTTCCGTTCCCCTAGAACTCCCCCTTTTCTAATTTAACCCGCACACGGCTTCCTCCTGCCGATCCAATACCCCCCCCAACATTTAGCCACTAACTGTTTGCTCCCAAAAGAAGCAAATCTCTCTTCCCTTGTCAACCCCTCAGTGTCCCCAATTTTGTTCCTCTAGGTCAAAAATGCGAGCTACTGAGTAGCAAAAATGCTCAAATCTGCTACAGGTAATTCACCCGGACATCTGCTCCAGTATGCATAAAATATGCAATTGTGCACTGCTGGAAATTGCCAGTGAAGCTGCCCATTATCCTGGTGCAACAGCAATGAAGAGAAAAAAAAAAAAGTTAATGAGATTGAAGTATTAAATAAAATAGGTACTTTAAAAAAAATAGTACTTTAAATCCAACCTGCAATAGAAAAATAAAACAACTTTGCTAAAAACTATAAGTAGCTACTCACCAATCCTCCGGTTTGATAGCTCACACTCTGTTCTCTCAAGCACTCAGTTTGACCCAAGCAATGGAGCCACCATTCAGCCCATTTTCCTATATGTTGATCTAGAGAAAAGCAAAACCCCCCATGAGGTTGAAGCCAATTGTCCTCATTTTAGGGGAAAAATTCCTCCCTGACTCCAATCTGGAATAAATCTCTGGGTTAACGACCCTCCTCAAGAATCCTAGTTACTGCAATTTGTTATATTATTGCACTCTGGAAATGCATCCAAACCCTTTTTGAACTCTGTTAGCAAAATCACCATGACAAATTTCTCCAGCAGTGAGTTCCACAGTCTCACTGCTCTTACAGTAAAGAATTCCTTTCTTTGTTTATGCAGAAACGTTTTTTCCCGGGCGGAGGATGCCCCCTTGTCTCGGTTCTTTCACTATCGATTTTTCCTGCTTACAGTACTGTTTTCTAAATATTCTCAGCAAGCACACTACATATCCTTGTGGACATGACTTGGATCTCCAAGGGGAGTCATTTAACCCTAGTTTTCTCAAATTGTGCCCCATTTTTGTGCCTGGACATTTGTTCAAGCACTTTCCCAGTATTTTTGTATTTTGGTGTCTATTAGGGGTTACAGAAATGTTTAATAATTTAAATAAAATGTTTTTTTTAAAGGGGTTTTTTTCCTTCGTGTTTTATATCCACCAAAACCAGTATTTTAAGTTGGAATCTGTCAAATTCTCACTTGAAATACTCAACTAAAACCAGCCCGATTGACCTCCCTAGAAAATATGCCTTTTAGTTCATACAACATGTATTTTTCGGTCGGTTTTGTTAAAAGTAAAAAAAAAAACACTTTGAACATGTTAATTCTTCTGTTGTATTTCGTGTTGGTATCTACGTCAAAAACCCCATAAACATGAATGGGACTCGTTTTCTCGTTGTAAATCCACCGGAAAAAAAAACAACATAAAGTCTGCATGAAATACTCATTGAAAACCGAATTGTCCGAAGCAGTTTTCAACAGTAGAATCCGACCAGTAAATTTTGCTAATCATCTGGACTTACCCTAAGGGGAATATTTCTGGGACAGCAAGCTTCCTCCCTGGCACAAATAATCTTTGCAAACAGAATTTGCAAACATCTTTGACCGTTTTGTGTCCACAGCTCTTACACAGACCCATCTGTCTCCTTCATAGCAAACTGCAACCAAATCTGGTATATTCTTCATCCTTTATGCTGTTATCGTTCCTTAATCCTTACTTAAAATTCTTCAAATTCAAGAAATGAAGGATTAAGGGGATACATGTTTCTTGCTCTGAAACATGGAGAACCTGGACTGTGGATAATGAGAAATTCTGAATAAAAATTATAGATGTAGTAAAACTAAACTCAATCGATAATGCACCATGATTTCACGCCTCAGAAAGTTATCTACACTTTTGCAAAGATTTTTAATGATTTTTGTTGTGATATAAAAACAGAAAATAAATCCCTGATATCAATTTAAATTAAATTTCTACACTGTATTTGTAAAGTGTCTTCATTCTAGATGCAATCATGGAAATACAGTTTAACCCTATCAACTTCAAAACATTTGATGGAGAACATTAGCAAATGGGTCCACTTATTTTAAATGGTTATACCACAAAAGTGTCTAAATGTCCTCAGAGGGACCCCGGGGCACAAAAGGGGTCCTCGGTAAAAGCCGTTTGAGTTTCAGAGAGAAAAGAAGGCAGAATTAAAAGGCATTTTCAGTTATGTACAGTAGCTGTAGGATTACTCAGGTGGTCATTAAAAAACACCTCCACTGGTGGGCCCCAAGAATCACCTCCATGGGTGGCCCTAAGAATCAACTCAACAGGTGGGCCCCAAGAATCAAATCCACTGGTGGGTCCCACAAAAAACTCCACCTTTGGGTCAGCAAAATCACCCCTCAGGGGTTATTAAATCACCTCCACGGGTGGCCCCAAAAATCCCCTCCACTAGGCCCTATGAATCACCCCACTGTTGAGCCCCCAAGAATCACCCCCACTGGGGGGGCCCCAAAATCAAACGCAACTGAGGGCCCCCAAAGAATCACCTTTGGGTCCCCAAAAATCCCCTTCCAGGGGGTTTTAAAAAGATTCCCTCCACTGGTGTCCAAATAATCATCTCCTATGGGGGGCCCAAATAATCAACTCCACGGGGGGGGCCCCCAAAATCACTCCTTTGGGGGGCCCCAAGAATCAACCCCCCTGGGGGGTCCTAAAGAACACCGTTGATCCCCAAAAATCACCTCCCCCCGGGTGGTCTTTAAAAATCACCTCCACGCGGGCCCTAAAATCACTTCCTTGGGGGGCTAAATAATAAAACTCCACGGGTGGGCCCCAGGCACCCCAGTCCACACTGGCTTCAGAAATTTTTGCGACCTCTCCATCATGGAAATGGGATTTCATAACAAGTAATATGGCTTTTCAGAAAAGGTTACCACACGTACAAACATGGACACCCCAAAAAAATTTTTATCACTATCTACATAAAAAAAACTTTGAGATTCTTAGTTCACTTTTTTTATCAAAAGATTTTATGCCACCCCCGACTTTAAAACGGGACCCAAAGGGCGGATGGTCCACGCATCTTTTACTCTCACTAGAGCCAAATTCAGACTTCTCATTGGCCAACCGACCTCCATTTTCCAGAGAAAAAAATAAAAACAGGCCCAAACCCCAAACATACCACTGAATAACAAGCTGTGGAGGTGGGCTAAGAATCTCAAAGGTTTTTTCATGTAGCCACACTGTGACACACTGCTCAAAAATGTGCCAAAATTCTAGTGTAAACAAAGCCGAACACGGTGTAAAAAGCTAGACAAGTGTCCATTGCATCAATTTATCAAACAAAATAACCACTGTGATAAAGCTTGTGATTTTTTTTTGACAAAAATAAGATGTGGTTCATTTGCCTAAGGAGGGGGGAATGGAAATTGATTTTCCATTTTCCCCTATAATTGTTGTTTATACTAATTTTCAATAGGTTCCAAAATACAACATATAAGCATAAAACCACAGCGGATGTAAAAACATCAAAGCTCTGTTGTAAAACCGCCGTCTATCTTGCTGTTTTTTTCTGTCGAATTTCTTTTTTCCATGTTTTTCAGTTTTTAAATACAAAAGCTTTCAATTCACTGAAAAATGATATCAAAACGCCGCTCCTCATCGAAAAGGGGACCGCTTTTTCCGATTATTCCATCGGCAAAAAGAGGGAAATAAATAGACTTTTTCCTCCGAAGGAAGACTTCAGTTGTGTTTACCACCCCAGATTATGGAAAGTCATCTCCGCCGTATACTTTCCATACTAAAAGAAATTATTGGCGAAAAAGAAAATTGCTGAGATTTCTTAAATATTATTTTGCAGGTGCCAAAGCCGGAGAGGTGGCGTTAATGAATGGACTCACCGTTAATTTGCATCTCCTGCTGGTGAGTCCTTTCTCCCGAGCTCGGGTTCTTCTACTTTCCATTGCAGATTCTTCTTATCTCTTATGCACGTTCACACAGGGAAACAACATTACATTCCCTTTCAAGAAATAGTTTTCTTGTAAATTATGAAACAGATTCGGAACAATAATCGACTCCGGCCATTCTCGGAAACTGCCGCCTTTAAGATTTTCAATACCCCGGCAAGTTTTCTCTGATACTGAAGGCGCTTAGCATACAATCCAGATGACTTATAGTTTATACAGAGTCATCAATATTGTGTGCTGAACCGTACCCCCTAATAATGCAAATTGTAAATTCACGGCGCATCCGTCTACATTTTTTTATTTATGGATATTTATTTTGCGTTCATTGTCTCCCCCTTTAAGTGATATGAGTTATATGAGCTGCCGAAAGTGAGGATTTGAGCACTTTCTTAAACTTTACAAACCAGCTCTAACCAACTCAGTTAAAGGGGTCTTCCCATGAGCGCTTTTCAGCCCTTGCTGGTCATGTTGTAGCTCACTATAAACCGACCATTGCAGATAATGGGGAAGGCAGTGCTTGCGCCTATTCTCCCCATTCATTTCTATGGCTATAATCTTAACTCCCATAGAAATGAATGTGAAGGATAGGCGCAAGAATCACCCCCCCCCCCCCCCCATAAACAAACTACAAGCTAACCTGAAGTGCTGGAAAGCGGACAGGGGAACTTACATTACAGGGGTTGTCCTAAAACAAAGATTAATTGGTCAATGATCCAGCATATAGGGCCTTATGTATGAAAACTGTCTAGCAGTAAGACTGTCTTTGTTGCCCATGGCAACCAATCAGAGCTCATAGCAACCAATCAGAGCTCAGCTGTCATTTCATATAGTGATCTGAAAAAAAATAAAAGCTGAGCTGTGGGTTGGTTGCTAAGAGCTCTGACTGGTTGCTATGGGCAACAGTCTCAGATCTAAACAGTTTTCATACATGTGACCCCATGGACCTTATGTATGAAAACTGCCTAGCAGCAGACCAGTGCAGACACAACCGCGGCGTTACTGGGTCTATAAATATGTATTTATATAAAGTAATGTATATACATAAATCCACACAAATAGCTGTAAGATAAAGTTCTGTGGAGGATACCTCTATGTAATGGTCATACAGTGACTGAATCATACCGCCACAGTACAGTGACACATGATGGACTGGGGTCTGTATAGTGACAGATGATGGACTGGGGTCTGTATGGTGACCCGTGATGGACTGGGGTCAGTATAGTGACAGATGAAGGACTGGGGTCAGCATAGTGACAGTTGATGTAATGGCGTCAGTATAGTGACAGATGATGGACTGGGGTCAGTATCGTGACCCCTGATGGACTGGGTCAGCATATGACAGATATGGACTGGGGTCTGTATGGTGACAGGAAAAGGGTGGGGC
>JAODAL010084924.1:0-10762 GCA_025379985.1 Phyllomedusa bahiana
GACACCTCACTCTATAAAATAAAAATCCAGTGACCATGGCTGCTGACACGCTCACTCTATACATAATACATCCAGTGACCATGGCTGCTGACACGCTCACTCTATACATAATACATCCAGTGACCATGGCTGCTGACACGCTCACTCTATACATAATACATCCAGTGACCATGGCTGCTGACACGCTCACTCTATACATAATACATCCAGTGACCATGGCTGCTGACACACTCACTCTATACATAATACATTTCCCGTACCAATGGCTGCTGACACCCACTCTAACATTAATACATCCAGTGACCATGGCTGCTGACACGCTCACTCTACAAATACCTCCAGTGACCATGGCTGCTGACACACTCACTCTATACATAATACATCCAGTGACCATGGCTGCTGACACACTCACTCTATACATAATACATCCAGTGACCATGGCTGCTGACACGCTCACTCTATACATAATACATCCAGTGACCATGGCTGCTGACACGCTCACTCTATACATAATACATCCAGTGACCATGGCTGCTGACACGCTCACTCTATACATAATACATCCAGTGACCATGGCTGCTGACACGCTCACTCTACAGATAATACATCCAGTGACCATGGCTGCTGACACGCTCACTCTATACATAATACATCCAGTGACCATGGCTGCTGACACGCTCACTCTATACATAATACATCCAGTGACCATGGCTGCTGACACGCTCACTCTATACATAATACATCCAGTGACCATGGCTGCTGACATGCTCACTCTACAGTTAATACATCCAGTGACCATGGCTGCTGACACGCTCACTCTACATATAATTCATCCAGGAACCATGGCTGCTGACTCGCTCACTCTACAGTTAATACATCCAGTGACGATGGCTGCTGACACGCTCACTCTATACATAATACATCCAGTGACCATGGCTGCTGACACGCTCACTCTATACATAATACATCCAGTAATAATGGCTGCTGACACGCTCACTCTATACATAATACATCCAGTGACCATGGCTGCTGACACGCTCACTCTATACATAATACATCCAGTGACCATGGCTGCTGACACGCTCACTCTATACATAATACATCCAGTGACCATGGCTGCTGACACGCTCACTCTATACATAATACATCCAGTGACCATGGCTGCTGACACGCTCACTCTATACATAATATACCCAGTGACCATGGCTGCTTACACGCTCACTCTATACATAATACACCGTAATGGCTGCGATAGCTCACTCTATACAATAATACACCAGTGACCAATGGCTCTGACACCCACTCTATAAAATAATACATCCAGTGACCATGGCTGCTGACACGATTCACCTTACATAAACATCCAGTTTAAACCATGGCTGCTGACACGCTCACTCTATACCTAATACATCCAGTGACCATGGCTGCGGACACGCTCACTCTATACAGATAATACATCAGTGACCATTGCTGCTGACACGCTTACTCTATATATAATTCATCCAGTAACCATGGCTGCTGACCCTCACTCTATACATAATACATCCATTTACCAATGCTGCTGACACCTCACCTCTATACAAATAACCAGTGACCAGGCTGCTGACACACCACTCTATACATAATACATCCAGTGACCATGGGTGCTGAAACGCTCACTCTATATTTAATATACCCAGTGACCATGGCTGCTGACACGCCACCTCACGGACTATAACATACATACATCTAGTGACTATGGCTGCTGACTCACTCACTCTATACATAATACATCCAGTAACCATGGCCGCTTACACGCTCACTCTATTACAAAATCCATCCAGTGACTATTGTTTGCCGTGACACGCTCACTCTAAACATAAATACATCCAGCTGACTCATGACATGCTGACAACGCTCACCTCCTATAACATAATACATCCATATAACCATGGCTGCGGATACTCTTACTCTACAGAAAATACACTCAGTGGACCATGGCTGCCTGACAACTCATCACTCTATACGATAATACATCAGTGACCATGGTTGCTTGACACGCTCACTCTATATATACATACATCCATTTGACCATGACTGCTGACCACGACACGCTCATCTATACATAATACATCCAGTGACCCTAATGACTGCTGACAACGCTCACTCAATACATAATACATCCAGTGACCAACGACTGCTGACAACGCTCACTTTCTAACTTAATACATCTAGTGACTTATGGCTGCCTGACTCACTCACGTCAAATACATAATACATCTAGTGACTATGGCTGCTGACTCACTCACTCTATACATAATACATCCAGTAACCATGGCCGCTGACACGCTCACTTCTATATGAACTACATCCAGTGACTATGTCTGCTGTCTCACTCCCTCTATACATAATACATCACAGTTGAATCCATGGCTGCTTGACAACACGATCACTTCTATACATACAAACACCCAGTGACCATGGCTGCTGACACTATCACTATATATATAATACATAGAGTGACTATGGCTGCTGACTCACTCACTCTATACATAATACATCCAGTAACCATGGCCGCTGACACGCTCACTCTATATATAATACATCCAGTGACCATGGCTGCTGACATGCTCATTCTATACATAATACATCCACTGACCATGGCTGCTGACACGCTCACTCTATACATAATATATCCAATGACCATGGCTGCTGACACGCTCACATTACAGATTATACATCCAGTGACCATGGCTGCTGACACGCTCACTCTATACATAATACATCCAGTGACCATGGCTGCTGACACGCTCACTCTATACATAATACATCCAGTGACCATGACTGCTGACATGATCACTCTATACATAATACATCCAGTGACCATGGCTGCTGACACGCTCACTCTATACATAATACATCCAGTGACCATGTCTGCTGACACGATCGCTCTATACAAATTAACAGTCCAGTGACCATGGCTGCGTACACGCTCACAACAAATCATATTTAATACATCCAGTGACCATGGCTGAGCCTGACGACACAAAACAACGCTGCTACTCTATCTACCCACTCCTCCCACACACCCAGACACTCACCCCAACAACTGCCAACGTATTACTCCTCACTTACACCCACACGAGCCTATGCACAAATCCAACTCCTCCAGCGCAGACATCTCACCACCACCCGGACACCTCAACGATATAACCAAACAACGTATCACAATTCTATACATAAAACATCCAGTGAACCATGAGGCATTCCCTGACCGACGGCTCACTTTCTGATACAAAATATATCCATATGACGATGGGGTGCTAGACAAACGCTCCACTCTATATATAATTATACTCAGATTGACCATGGGCTTGCTTGACACGTTCACTTCTATCTCCAAACTCATTCATTGACCATTGAACTGCTGACATGACCACTCTATACAAAATCAAATCCAGTTGACGCAATGAAACTGCTGACCACGCTCACACTGATCCAATACAAAGTGTCCAGTAATCATGGCTGCTGACACACTCACTTCTATAACATAATACTTCGAGTGACCGCAAGTGAGTGCTGCTGACACACCTCACTCTATACATAATCCATCCAGTGACCATGGCTGCTGACACACCACCTCTATACATAATACATCCAGTGAACCGATGGCCCATGCGTCTGATACGAATCTCGACTCTATACATAATTAAGGCGATCCAGTGACCCTGTGCTTTCTGACAACACTCCCTCATAGTACATAATTACATCACAGTTACCATGGCTTGCATGACACACTCAAATCTATACATAATACATCCAGTGACCATGGCAACTGACACTCTCACATCGTATACATGAATAAAATCGAGTGACCATGGCTGCTGACACACATCACTCAAACACATAATCCATCCAAGTGACCATGGCGCTGACACCGGCTCACTCTATACATAATACATCCATGTGGACCATGACTGCTGACCATTCCGAGATACGCTCACCTCTATACAGTAATACATCCAGTAATCAAGGCTGGCTGGTGGGGGACACATCAACTCTATAACATAATACATCTAGTTACCATTGGCTGCCTGACACACTCAATCTATACAAAATACACCTTCCAGTGATCATGGCCCGCTGACACACACAATCTATACATAATACATCCATTGGACCATTGCTGCTGACACACTCACTCTATACACAATAATCCACACCAGTTGACCATGGCTGCTGGACACACTCACTCAATACATAATACATCCATGTGACCAAGGCTTGCTGATAAACACACTCTATCAATAATACATCGAGTGACCATTGGCTTCCTGACGACGCCACTACACACTATAAAATTAAATAAATCCAGGTGTCCCATGGTCTGCTGACACGCTCACTCTATCCATAATACCTCTAGAGACCATCGCTGCTGACATGCTCACTCTATACATAATACATCCAGTGACCATGTCTGCTGACACACTCACTCTATACATGATATATCCAGTGACCATGGCTGCTGACACACTCACTCTATATATAATACATCCAGTAACCATGGCTGATGACATGCTCACTCTATACCTAATATATCCAGTGACCATGGGCTGCTGACACGCTCACTCTATATCTATAAAACATCTAAGAACCATGGCTCATGACATGCTCACTCTATACAATAATACAATCCAGTGACCATGACTGCTGACTACACTCACCGTCGATACATAATACATATCCGATTAATTAATGGTGCTGCTGACACATTCGCACTCTATACATGAAAACATCTAGTGACCATGGCTGATGACACGCTCACGTTCTATACATTAATACATCCATGTGACCATGGTCTGCTGACGACGCTCACTCTATACATAATACATCCCCCCCCCAAATTTGGGGGTGACCATGGCGCAGACAACACGCTCACTCTATACAATGCATCCACTGACCATAGCTTGCATGACAGATGCTCACTCTAAACATAAAGCATCCAGTGACCATGGCTGCTCTGACGCGCTCACCTATACATAATGCAACCGTGACCATGGCTGCTGAAGCCTCAACTCAATATATAATTACATCCATGACCATGGCTGCTGACAACACTCACTTACTATACATAATACATCCACTGACCATGGCTGCTGACACGGCCTCACATCAATTCATAAAACATCCACTGACCATTGGCTGCTTAGGGAACACCACTCACTCTATGACATAGAATCATCCACTGACCATGGTCTGCTTGAGACCTCACTCACTCTATACTTAAACATCCATTGAGCATGGGCTTGGGGGGCAGATATGCTCGACTTCTACAGTGTAAAACTTCCAGTGACCATGGCTGCTGTACACACTCACTCGACATATAATATCATCTGCTCATAACATTGGCTGCTGACTCCTCACTCTACAGTTTAAAACATCGCAGTGAGCGATGGCTTGGCTGACGACACCACTCTATAGATAATACATCCAGTGAGCCATGTGCTGCAGACAACTCTCACCTATAACATAATAACATACAGTGACCAGTGACCTGCTGACACGCTCACGTGCATATACATAATCCATCCAGTGACCATGGCTGCTGACACGCTCACTCTATACATAAACCATCCAGTGACCATCGTGTGCTCTACGAATCACCGGCACACGCCTATACATATATAACAATCCAGTGACCAGATGGCTGAGCTGACTAAAAGACTATCAACATCTATATCATACATACATCCTGTGAAGCACCATTGACTGCTGTACACGCTCACATCTATACATAATACATCCATACTCATGGCCAGCTGACTACACTCACGTCTATACAACAATACATCCCGTGACCCATGTGCTGCTAACACACTCACTCTAATACATAATACACATCATGACCATGGGAGCTGCTTACAACGCCTCACCTCCAATATGATAAATACATCCGTGACCATCGGCTGCAGTGACACGCCTCACACCTCAATACATAATACGATCGAGTGAGCCATGGGCTTCATGACACTCTCACTCTTTACATAAAACATCCAGTGACCAAAGCCAGCTGCATACACCTCATCGTATCTACAGATAAATACACATAACACCCATCCGTAAACCCATTCTGCACTCTAATATATACATCTAATACGTACACGACATCACCGCGCTAAATTTCATAAGAAACGCAAGCTTCAGAGTGAGTGAGCGATGACCACATCTGGTAAGTCCTAGTCTGGCGACCGTTATATCACACAAGACATAACCAGTCTACTACGTAACATACTATACCCTTGATCATGAAAGTCATCATTGCGAGACATCAAATCTAAATTAGTGGTACTACCACACCCGGCTTTGATAAGGATCTATAGTTAATTCTGCTATCACATAGACCGGCAATAACACTACACAATAGGAGTAACATGTGCTATCATACTCTTCACCTATGGAGCAGCTAGAATCATCACACTAGAATAACATACTAGCTGAGCAATCACATCCCACCCTAGAAGCTACATTACTATCAAATTCTGATCTTAGGGATGCATAATACTGGGCTTGGCAGAAGGATAAAACGACACGAACCATCAACACACACGACCTCAGCAAACCACCGCTGACACACATACACCTACATACTAGAGTCTCGGTAGAAAGACAGTTCTTAATGAATCAAGTCTAACGTCGACGTGTGAACAAATGAACGTAGAGAGTACACACACACACAATAAATATCTCATCAATACTCAAACTCATTTCGAAAGCGCAGTGGTAATTGGGTACAATGGAATTACAGATGCTGGTAAGATGATTTACATATATTTTTATTGAATGGAATTTTTAATATATCAGATCATCAAGGAAATGATAATTAGTGTAGAAGGGGATGAATGTGATATGTAAGCTACATTAGACTTGAGACAGAGGAGGGTATAATATATGACTTACTAAATTATATCTTTTTTATTTTAGTCGAATGGAAAAGATTTTGGAATAGTAGTTTAAATAGTAAAAGAGTAACATTATTAATTGAATTAAATTATAGTAATTAGAATACTCGATACGCAGTATGAGAGTGAGTACAAGATAAATAACTGATTGTGAACATATGTTGAATAATTTAAATGGTGTAAAGTAAGGATGAAAGTAAGGTGATTCAAATGATTTTACGAATGATAATTAAGTAAATAAATAGTTTCTTAAAGATGGCGGGGAGGGTAAGATGCTCAAATCTTATACTATAAGTACAATCCAGTACCGTGGCTCTGACATGCGCTCGTAGTGGCTCTGGTTACGAATATACCTACTTCTCTTTACATAATACATCAGTGACCATGGCTGCTGACACGCTTCACTCAATACATAATACATCCATGACTAATGGCTGCTGACTCCCCACATGCAACACTCTACTCTATACATAATAACATCCATTAGACTAAGGCTTCTGTACACACTCATCTCAATACAACGAAACACCAGTGACCATGGGCGGCAACAGACGCCGGAACGTTGTGCTAATACAATCATAAATCCATGTCCATATACCCGATAGCGGGGCAGTCTGACAGGAGAGATGAACTTTGTTTGAGGAGGTTTGATACTCCAGGGTCTGACGGGTGACTAGGACCCACCATGCCATCCTTCTATCCCCCATTGTGTCATGCAGCCGGCTGATAGGCAGCATCAACGGCGCGGTTGGCGCCTCTTACATATTCGACAATACAGTACCCCATCCTAGGCCCCTAATTACATCATCCCTTTTTTAGTAAGCTGTCGTACGGGCCGCACTGGAACACTTACCCACATACAACCCGTAACCAGTGCAATTCAGCCCGTAGCTTCATTCTGTAGACAGTACCAAGGCAGTGACCAAAGCATCTGACGGGGGCTGGAAGGGGTGTGGGTAAACGGGGGGTCTCACGTCAAATAGCATAATACATCTTTTTACAATGTCTGCTGTGACAGAATTGGCGCTCGGACTCTATACATAATTCATTAACCAGGTGACCATGTCTTGGCTTGTAACGCTCACCGGGGGGTTTTCTAAACCACAGACAAACCACTGTGACCAAGTGCTGCAGACACTCTACTGCCAATGCATCATATCAGCCAATTACAAGTTAGTGTGCATGGGACACCACTACACTAGTGACTCTAGACCAACTCACACGACCCGGAGCCACCAACATCATCCATCTCGCGCTACCCTTTTTTATCTATACCTGCAAAGTATACCAGTGCCATATGCCATCGTAGACAATGTAGACTACTCAAGTTGGCTTAGAGACATCGACAAAGTTACATATACGCCCAACAGGCTATTGGGACGAGCAGAACGTATTGTACACAATTCATCCCTCCGTTTTCCACTTTTGGATCTTTTGAAATGCCGAGTCTGGACCTCCGGAACATGCAAATGTATCATCAAAGAGCATCCTTCAAATAAGGAGTTAAGTTTGGGATTGTTTCCAGTACAATGGGTTAGTGACTTTTGGCCGCAATGTATGCCACATGGTTTTGACATACTTCAACTGCAGCATGCCTCCCAAATATTCATGTATCCCTTCTTCCTCTTCTTACCTCCCCGACATCTTCATCATCCACCACAGACTACACAGCATTGATGCACTGCCAGGTACATACAAGTCTCCGCCCAGTGTGTGCCCATCTGACTCTGCTGCGCTTATCTCTACTGCCATGCGCGCCGTGACCACTGCGACATTTCCACTCATATACAATCAATATAGAAAGTACCGGAGCACATGTGAATGTGGATGTCATTCCTCGGGGACTTCAAGATATATCATACATCTTAACACTTCCCACTCTAGCACGCTTACTTCCACCGGTCTAGATACCACACCGCCTAACCATTCCTCTATACTTCTAACACGTCTCAGCGCTTTTAGTGCACCATGATAAGAAATCAAAAATCTTTTTCGTCCTATAACACACTACATAGAAATTCACCCCCAACCCCTCCCGGATTACACATACGCATTCTCAACATATTCCCATCCCCAAAATTCTAATCTTCGCTCAATACTATGTCTGCCCATCTCTCGCCCTCACAAGGGTCCCCTTTCACTCACTCAGAAGCTTCCCCAACCCCCCCTCTCACATATTCCGCTTACAAACCCTACTTTTTTTGGCCGTTCCCCTAACCCAGTCCCCCCCATCCATAACGCGACTGCCCCACCTAGCCACCTAACGCCGCAACCCAACACAGAAGGCTCCAACAAAAACTGGTAATAAACGTCTCGCGTTGCGAGGGTAGGGGACGGGGGGGGGGGGGGATGTGTTGTTATAAAAAAGATTTCACACTTCACCGGTTTGCCCAAATACAGTGCAAGAAACACCTAACATAATTGTCCCTAGATACAATTCCAACTCTTCCACACCACTCCTTCATGTACTCCAAACACACGACCCTTACCACATCTGTCTTTTACTTTCTTTCTAACATATCACACTACACACCCGCCCCCGACCCCGTGTATTCTTATGCCAGTTCTGCTCTCACTCCCACCCTCCTACCCGACACCTAACGCCCATCAAACCAAACACCCCTCCTTGCAATCAAATGCACAAATCAAACACTGATCCCAAAAGTTCATGTAATTGCAGTAAATATGTTGATAAAATCATTTTATAAACACCAGACTCCAATTCTCTCGTATACAAATAAAATATATTCTCTACAGTGATTTGTGTTTGGAGAAAATTTAGTTCTGAGTTGAGAAAAATCCATGATTGTCAGTTTTGTGTTTGTGAAATACCATTCACATATTCCGGGTGTATATAGTCCCAACAGATATATCAACCAGGGAAAAGATAGTTCTCTCTGTGGCTAAATCTTAACTCAACGCCAAAAAGTGGTCATTTTCCACATAGCGCTGACATTTATACCAGGCGTAATGTGATCCACACATATATTAATAAGTCACTTACTCGCCTTTTTATTTATTACATATCTTGTGCCACGCTGCAGAGCTAGTAATTATCTAGCCATTTTGAACTTGTTATAACTATATTAGGTAAGCGGAGCAAGGAGGGCTCGTAATGAAAGTAGACATAGAAGAACGAGACAAGAATCAGGCTCCTTCCATCTCCGGACAATACACACAAGCAAGCACATCTGTCATACGCCGGTACCGTCAAGGACTATTCACCGATTCGTCGTCCTGTTAAAAATGTGTATATTACTGATAATGAATATAAAATATGTTTCTTAAGAGGTTTATAAGAAAATAAGAGGTTTTACCTCCGCTTCCTCTGTCACAGCCACAAATGTCGTCATCATCATCATCAGTCCAACCTGAGGCAAACAAGGGCCAAATGTCACAACCCATGTACAGACCACTCCAAATAATCCATATTCTGAAGAGCTCTTTGATGATACAATGCAGTTGGGGTCAGAAGGCATTTCAAAAGATCAAGAGGGCCAAAGATGGAAGATTTTGTCTGTTCTGAGTCGCCCAATCCGCCTGATTGGTGCTTCTATTATAGAATGAAGCTTGTCAGCAGTCCATGGTCCGACTTGGATATATTATGTATAGAGTGAGCGTGTCAGCAGGCATGGTCACTGATATATTATGTATAGAGTGAGAGTGTCAGCAGCCATGGTCAATGGATATATTATGTATAGAGTGAGTGTCAGCAGCCATGGTGACACTAGGAATAATATTTAAATAGTAGCGTGGTAAGCAACATGGTCACTGAATGAATTATGTATATGAGTTGAGCGTGTCAATGCAGTACATATTCACTG
>JAODAL010084925.1:0-10762 GCA_025379985.1 Phyllomedusa bahiana
ACAAAATTGTGGATTCAAATTTAACGCAAAGTAGATCTATCAACAAAGCGGGGCCTGCGCCAAAGTGAAAAAAACAGTATCTGAAATGTATTCGGTAATGCAAGGTATTTTTGGACCTATAAATTTCACCTGTGGTGACTATAAAATTGCTGTATTAAAAATTTAAGTGCAAGCTGCCTCATTGAACAAAGCTGTAGTGCGCCAAAGTCAAAAAACACGTATCTGTTATGTATTCGTATAATAAAAGATAATTTTGGGCACCTTTCAATTCACCTGTGGTGGACTATAAAATTGCTGGATTCAATATAAAGTGCAAGCTGCCTCAATGAACAAAGCTGTAGGCCCCAAAAGTCAAAAAACACGTATCTGTTATGTATTCGTATAATACAAGATATTTTTGGCACCTTTCATTCACCTGTGGTGACTATAAAATTGCTGGATTCAAATTAAGTGCAAGGTGGATATATCAACACAAGGTGGGAATGGGCAAAAATTTAAAAAATGAACACCTATCTGAAATGTTTTACTGAAAATTAAAAGTGGAGTTTTGCACCTAACAAAAAAAACCTGCAGTTACTAGAAAAGATGTGTATCCTATAAGTTCAGGCTCCCCAAATTATCCAGGAAATATTTCAATAGAAAACTGTTAATAATAAAGAAATTTGGGCAGTGCAATGTCTACACAAAGTCTTGGGTGAACTTATCCAGTGTTCTTTATAGATAGAGCTTGTCTGTGTTCGCCCGGGGGGGGCCCCCCCCCGCTCCGCCCCTGTGACTTTACAGCGGTAGATGCTCCTGTAAAATTCTCTACCAAAACTACATAAAATCTTCCAATCTCTAATTAACTAAATTGAAAGGATCACAGCTAATAGTAGAGGTTTCTCTGTGAAGAAATATAATAATTTTCGCTGAGCTTTTTTGGACACAAGCAGAGCGCACGTCCTTCTGCTCTGAGACGCTGAGAGCACTGAGGCTGAACAGGAAAAGCTGTTCTATGTAAAACTGGTCATGTGTTTTTTTCCAGCCAATCGAAAACCATAAAACATCCCAGTCATGACGTCGCAAAAACCATCTCCCCTTGCTATTTTTCTGTAAGCTGATTTGGCTGGCCGCCAAAATGAAGGAAGCGCCGACAATGGCGCGATCTTAATAGATGATGCACAGATTTTAACCTAAATTATTGCATGATCTAAAAAATCCGATCACCATAAAAACTGTGCCGATTTCAACTTTGTCGATAATAATCGCTCAACACTAGTTTTGAGCTCAATCAATGGGGAACATGCCTATTGTCTAAATGAGTCTGTCAACTGTATATGGTATAATGAATGCAGAGTTCAGACCAACCCACCTAAGGGAGCTAACTGATGTTCCTGCAGTAGTCAGTGGTGTAATGCTGGCTGATTTGTTTTTAAGGAAGAATGAGGGACTGAGGTGTGTAACTCAGGCCATTTATTCTGCTGTAATTTTTTTTAATTTTTTTTTTAAGATGGCAGCACCATTGTCAAGGACCAAAATGTGCAACAACTTGCCATGGTTGCGTGGCAGGTATCCACATATTTATGAATACAGTTTAGTAATTTAGGGTAAGATGAGTTGGCTTGTGTTGCATTTAGGAATTAAATCTTGCAAGTTCTCTTGATATCTTGTAACAACTGTGTCTCATTGTATATCTGCGGTGTGTGGTTTTCCGAGAGACCAACGAAAACTGAGAGTGCGCAGCACAGTAAAGTCCACTTGAGGCAGGAGTGCTGCGCATAGGTATGGTACTGTGCCTTAAACTGAGGTTGTGGACTGGGTTGTTCCACGTTGCCTCCTGTGGGATCGGATTTCTATGTCCTCACATTTCAGTTCAAGAAGCTTCCGACACTGCTAGACAAATTTTTCAGAACACCATATTGAAATATGTTTGCAGTGCCCACATATATATGTACTCCACAGAAATTAGCAAGTTTATACCAGAGATATTTATACCAGAGATTATTTAAAATACTTAGAGTAAACAAACATGCTCAAAAGTAGAAAAAAGGAAAAAAGTAGCAGCCCAGGTTAAAATTATTTGTCCCAACATGTTTAAATTTCCCTTCAATCGTCTCAGAGGACAAAATCATGTCCTCTATGGCATTACGGTTGTAGCAGTGTATGTGCATAGCTACTAAGACATAATTCTTGATGAGCCCACATGCTACATAATATTGATACAGTACTACCATACAGTGTCCAAATATTATTACAATATGAAAACTCCTTTGAGTTCAAAATTCTGGCAAAGCTAGTATTTTTATTGAGCCGTGTGTCTTACAGCAATGTTTCAGCTTTATCACAGTAAAACAGAAATACAAGGCAGTACCCTTTATTACCTAAGTGTACAATGTAATGTCATTCCAATAATAAATATATTATGAAATCATTAGATCCATAACAACCATATAAATATAATCATGTATGAATTACATTACATAAACTCTTGATACAGGATAGAAAGGAGATGCCATAATCTTTGATAGATGTGGGTTCCACCTTTTATAAGGAAGTGGCCAATGTATTTTGTACTAGACTTTTTGTAATGCCACTAAAGGTGTTTTCTCACTACAATTAGCTAGATTAGATTAGCTTTTAACATGTAGAGTCAGGTAATTGAACACTTTATAAATACATTGCTTTGTTGATTTTGCTTTGTTCAGGAGATAAAGAAGATTGTATTGCCTTTTAGAGAACACAGATTTCTCTGGTTACCGACCATCTCCCTCACCTCTCCCTGTACTCTTATCTCTCATTGCTCTACGCTGCCATCAGTCTGACTATGGTGATCTATACTATTAAATAGGTTCCCACAGCACTAACCATAGCACATAGGATAACCACCAATAAAAATAGGGCTAATAGATCAACAAAGACAAGAAGGGAAGTGGTATAAAACCTAAAACGCCAAACACAAAAACACTCACCCAAATAAAAAAATACAAAGTATATTTTATTAAACAAATATAACAATACACAAAAGCAAATAAAAGACAGTGAACTGAATAATAACTGCTGGAAAGTAAGCCCCAATGTAAGTAAATACACAGTCTTATAATGTTAGTGGAACCAATACATTGATATATAAAGCAAATATAAATACCCCCACAGTGTATAAGTAAAGCAAATTAATATAAATTCCAACTAACAAACAAAGAAAAAGAAATAAAATTTATTTAGTATTACATAATATTTGAAGACCAGCAGCACAAGGGTACCTCCATGCGCGTTTCACTGAAGCTTCGTCAGGAGTTAACAGGGAAAAGGAAATGAGGTACCATATAAAGAAAGAGGGAACCAATGGGAGCGGATAACAATAACAACAGACCAATTGTGTAGATTAAGGGCTTGTTCACACGACGTATTTGTGATCCGTTTTACGGATCCGTAAAACGGATCTGACAATTGTCAGTGTGATTAACATTGCTTTCAATGGCAAAAGCGCATCGCTGTTCACACGAGTGATTGCCGATGCGCTTTTCTCGATGCGTTTTTCGGATCCGTTTTAAGAATTGACATGTCTATTCTTCTTGCGTTTTACGCAAGAGAAATCCCCATAGGAAATAATGGAGTGCGCTTTTGGCATCCCGAAAGCGGATCCAAAAGCGCAGCATACATTTGGGTGCGTTTTAGATCCGTTTTCGATGGCAAAAACGCATCCGTAAAACGCATTGGATTTAAATTAAATACAAAATTTTAATATTATGTTTGGCTTATATTTAGTTTATAAATGTATGTAAATATATATATATATATATATATATATTGTATATATATATATATTTATAATAATATGTATATAATAGTTATTATTTTATATATAAATTCTATACAAAAGTTTCAATGTATATATATATTTATAAATGTGTATAATAGTATATAAATGTACATTTATATATATGTACATAATTATATATATTTATATACATATATATATATATATATATATATTTATGTACATATATATATAATTTATGACTGACACTAGGTAAAAGTTTTTTTTCTTGGTCATTGATAGGTTATATTATATTTAAATTGCAGTTTGATAGGTTGATTTAAATAAAGCATTGAAAAAACGGATCCGTAAAACGCATGCAAAACGCATCCAATTAGCATTCAAAAAAGGATCAGCTGTTGCGTTTTCTGGATCCGCTTTTTGGATGCAGTTTGCATCCAGTTTTCGAAGGTTAAAAACGGATCCGTAAAACGCATCCAAAACAGATCCAAAACGTCGTGTGAACAAGCCCTAAGGGCAAATTGACAGTAAATAATATGGAGGAAGTATCAACAAACAATACAAGAGGAGACCAGCAGATGAATGATGTAAATTAAGGGCAAATTCCCAGTAAATAATATGAAGGAAATATAAACAGGCAATACACGAGGAGACCCAAAGTGAATATAAGAGCAAAAGTTAGAATATATAACTAAATGCCAAGAAAAGATCATCATGAAAAATGTAAAAAAATATATAAAGAAATATAAAACGGCGGATCAAGGCAGTGCTCAGGGAGGGACAGAAGTGCGACGCCTACACGGCACCCCTCCCATTGCAATGACAACATCCGCTTCCAGAATGCACAGTGCGATGTGGTGTCAGCATCCAACACATGCACACTATCAAAGAAAGCCGGAACATAGCGACCTCAAATATGAACACATAAAAACAAATAAAAAGAACAAAATTAGCCACTTAAAAAAGGATAAGTGAGTAATAAGAGTGTGGACAAGAATATATAAACGAAAGATGTGACCAAAGAATGTGCACTGTGTAAAAGACTATATAAAGAAATGAAGAATAAAGTGAAAGAGGAAATACAAAGTGATATAACCATATTTTTATATGTACTCATACAAATACACAAATAATAATATATACAAGTATAGAACAAGTATATAAAAAGGTGCATATAGTGCAATATACAAACACATATATCCATACAAACAAGTAATATAAATATATGATTCATACAAATATGTGAAAAGTGCATTCAGTGCAAGAAAGATATGTATAAATACATATATCTATATCTATCTATCTATCTATCTATCTATATATATATATATATATATATATATACACACACACACAAGCATAAATACATATATCAATACAAACATAATAAACGAATATACAAGTAAAATATAATTTATAATATCAATGTGTACAAAGTGCATAGCATACAAAAAATTTAAATAATTAGAAGTGATACATTAAATAATAATATTAAAAAAATATTTGTTCCAAAATGTTTCACACTAATGTCTCCAAAGCAATGTCCAAGATGTCTTGATAAAAACTGGTCTGACAGTCAAAGGATCCACTCAAACTCCAAAACTAAGATGATATCATTGAATTATCCTCAAAAAGAAATTAGAAATCTAATAGAGGACCCCCAAAATGAAAAAAAAAACAAACAATAATAAAAAATAATACAATAAAATAATATTCCGTTAAAAAACACAACAACACATAATATAAATCCCCAAAAGGAATATCAAGAAACAAAAACAAAAAACATATAAAGTAAAAACAAAAAATACAGGTAATCTACAAAAAGGGAGAATAACTAATAGATTCATTAAGACCAAAGGAGAAACAGTATTTAAAAGGAATATCCAATGTGCCTCCCTTCGTGCAAGAACTTGCCGCCAATTGCCCACACAATTGCTAAACAGGACACGATCAATACCTTTGAAGCGTAAAAGTTTATGGTCGCAGCCATGATGCAATTTAACCCCTTAACGACCTTGGGCGTATGAGTACGTCCCAGGGCCGCTAAGGGGCTTTGCAGGGGGATCGCTCCGTGACCCCCCCCCCCTCCCCCTCACAGCCGGCGGGTGTTAGCGGCAAATCGCCGCTAACACCCGGCAGTAACAGCGCCGGCGGGTGGCTCCGCCCGCTGGCGCTGTTTAACCCATCAGATACCGCGGCAAAGATGGCGCACCGATCGTTATGGGCATCAGCGCAGCTATGCTGCGCCGATACGATGACCGGGCATGGTGGTGGGGAGCCTTGTGAAGGCTCCCGTCACTTACTCTGGCCGGTTTGCCCCACTTCCGTCCGCAGACAGGAAGTGGGGAAACCGCTATCTTTGTACACCCTAATGCATTGCCTCTGCAATGCATTAGGTTGTATTAACAATCGCGCCACCTAGTGGTCAAGTACCATAGGTGGCCTCATTGTTACAGTAAAAAAAAATAAAGTTTTAAAGTACAAAAAAAAAAGTATTAAAAGTTCAAATCACCCCCCTTTTCCCATTTTACAAATAAAATCATTAAAATAATAAAAAAGTTACACATATTTGGTATCGCCGCGTCTGAAAAAGTCCGATCTATAAAAATATAACATAATTTATCCCTTACGCTGAACACCGTAGAAGAAAAAAAATTCCAAATGCCAAAATTGCGTTTTTTGGACATTTTATGTCACTCAAAAAATGGAATAAAAATGATCAAAAAAGTCTCATGCATTCCAAACTGCTAGCGATAAAAAGTACACTTCAGCCCGCACAAAATGCCCCCTCACTGACGTCCGTAGGTGTTAGTACAAAAAAGTTATTGGTCGCACAAAATGGCGCCGTAGCGCAAATTTCAAAAATAGAAAATGTGTGGAATTTTTTTATGGTGCCAAAACATAACGGAAACCCTACATGTTTGGTATTGCCTGATGCGTAACAACCTGTAGAATACAGGTAACACATTATATTTACCGAAGATTGAACGCCGTAAAAGCAAAACCCCCCCAAACATGCCGAAAATAAATTTTTTTTCACAATTTGTCCCACTTGGAATCTTTTTGCGGTTTCCCAGTATATTCTATAGTATAGTGAATAACACCATTAGAAAGTACATCTTGTCCCGCAAAATAAAAGCCCTCATGTGTCTATGTAGGTGGAAAAATAAAAAAGTTATGGATTTCAGAAGGGAAAAACGAACGTGTCACCAAAATAAAACGCCTGGTCCTTAAGGGGTTAAAATGCTTCGGGATTGTTTTCAATTCAGAAGGATCCAAAACATTCAGGGCTGCCTATATGACCAATACGTGCTCCTGTATCGGACGTTTTAATGGATGCGAAGTCATCTCTACGTACATCACAAGGGCATGTGACAAGATAGATGACTCCTGCAGTGTCACATGAAATGGTATGAGTAATATGATATTCCTTGCTACACGTGGAATCACAAAAATGAGTAGCAGTATCAAGCCACACAGTTTCCACACTGACAGCCCCATTTTGGATCTCTTGACCCGAGCAATCTATTAGGTGTTGTTCCCATGTGATGACTGCATACCAAGAGATCACGCAACTTCTTGGATCGACGATAAGTAACAGAAGGAAAGACTGGTAAGTATTGTTCAAGTACCGGATCCATAAGTAACACATTCCAATATTTTTGTAGTATCAGCTTTATATCTCTATCCCTTGAATGGAATGTAGAAATAAATCTCACCTCAGATGAATTAGCTTTGATTTTCTTATCATTCAAAAGTATATTACGATGTGTATCTCGTGCTCTTCTCAATCCGGTTTGTATCCACTTCTCTTTATATCCCATTTCCCGGAATCTAGAACATAGATCCGCAGCTTGTCTTTCAAAAGCTTGATTGTTTGAACACATTCTTTTACACCTCAAAAATTGGCCAACTGGAATGTTCCTTATAATATGTGATGGATGAGAGGAACTGGCATGAAGCAAAGACTTTACAGAGGCTTTTACGAAAAAGATCGTATTAATAAATCCAGAATCATCCACTTGAAAGATATTAAGGAAGTCAATTGTCTGACGACCGAATTTGTGTCAACTTAATGTTAAGGTCGTTTTTATTCAAGTCACCAATGAAATCCTCCAGTTATCCAGCACCATATTTTTGTTTTTGTGTATTGTTATATTTGTTTAATAAAATATACTTTGTATTTTTTATTTGGGTTAGTGTTTTGTTTTTGTGTTTGCTGTTTTATAGCACATAGGATGCAACAGCCTTCAACACTTGGATCCATGGAGTTAACTTCAAACTTCCAAAAACAATAATTAAACAGCATCCAAAGGGTTAAAAACGTAAATCTTTATTCATACAAAAAAACAGCAACGTTTCAGCTTTGAGTCTTTGTTAAGCATGCTTTGGATGCTGACTACTTATTGTTTTTGGAAGTTCGATCATGATGAGACAATACCTTCAGAGTCTTCTCTCTATCTACAGATTATGAAAGCTTCTCATTTAGCTCTGCAGCCTTTTTAATATACTTTATAAACCTCTTGCACTCATGTCAGTGTAACTGGAATAGCTAGGAACTGCAGAGATAATGTGTCAATCATTGCTATAGAACCACCCACAGCCTGAATAGCATGTGTGATTCTAAAGCTTTCTGTGGCTCTGTGAAACAGCATGGTGAGAAAACCCCGTTAAAGAGCGATAGCCATCTTCAGACCCACCCTTCCTGGTTAGGCTATGGGTGGTTTTATAGCAACGATTGAAATATCAGCCCTGCTATTCCTGTTACAGTAATATGAGTGCAAGAGGTTTATAATCTGTAGTTCACAAAGCTACAGAGCTCTAAGGATTAAAACTTGTAATTAACTGAGATAAACAAACTCCTATGCCAGATATGAGACTCAGCAGGGAGTGACTCACCATGGTCCAAGAGGGTAGTTGAAGCAGAAGATAAGAGAGAGAGCAGGCAGAGGTGGTTGATAACCAAGATAAATTTGTGTACACTAGCAGTAGATAAAATGTTCTTCATCTACTGACAAAGCAAAATCAAAATAACAGTGTACCTGATAATAGTCTTCATTTACCCTTCCCCAAATGTTAATCATTGTGGTGAGAAAACGGCTTTAATTGTCAGTTTTTATACTGAATTATAAAACACTCTTTTAACTGGACTTGTATAATAAACATATAATTTTAAAATACTCTTGCCTTCTTTACTCCATCATCTGGAATTTTCTCTGCAGGCTTAGAAACTCTTTGTGGTCCCGTGGGCAGTGTGGCCCCCGGTCAGGGCAGGACTGGTCTGCTTTTCAGGGAGAAAGGCAAAGAAAGAAAGGGAGAAATTAAGAGTTTTTGTACAGTATGTGCAGTCATGTAAAGTAGCTGGAGGGTTTGCCCCACAAATCAGCTCCACTGCTGTGCCCTAGCAATGGACTCCATTGGTAAACCCCAAGAATCAACTCCACTGGTGGGGCCCAGTCATCTGCTATCTGACACTATTTGTATAAGCATGTCATTTATACCATTATACGCAGTATTTTCAAGAAAGAAAAAAATACACTTTAGAAAAAAAAAAAAAAACTCTTATAATAATGAAACAGTGTTTTGACTTGCAACATTTCTGTGGTTGTGTGTGTTTTTTTTTTTAATTTGGAAGAGTTTTTTTTGTTTTTTTTTTAATTTGTATTAGGTATGGTGTTTTTTCTAGCCTCTCAAGAAATAGGCTTCCCTGTAGAACTTGCATGTACAAATTTATGCAGCAATAAATAAAACTACATGGAGCCCTTATATTTATGTGTTAGTTGTTTATAGACGTATTAATTGGATAAGGTATTTATCATTGTAATGATATCACATTGCACTGTTTCACAGTTTTAGACAGAGTCAGAATGTCAGTAGGTTTAAGACAAATAGCTCCATGATAAAGACGGGTTTGCTTGAATGCTGATGTCCATGAACTTTGTTTTTGAAATTCTGTCAGATGATTGACAACTGACACATTGGGGACAGACCTGTTTTATTTGAGTGTAAGTGACAAGTTTGACTAATGTTATTTGTTATCCCTATTAATATTAGAGTGGCCAACAAACACTGTCAAACAAACCTCCAGGGTAACTGACTGAGGGGGAACGTTAGTTGTTCATGTAGCTATAACCATATAAGTCACTCTTACAGTCACATGTATAGACATGTAAATAAACAAGGTTCACCCATATTTTTCAGTAATTGGGATGAAGTTTTTTTAAGGATTTACACTGAAAGATTTGGGCACCATTCACCGACATAACATATACAGTAATGGAATAAGTATTTGATCCCTTGCTGATTTTGTAAATTTGCCCACTGACAAATACATGAACAGTCTATAATTTTATGGGTAGCTTAATTTTAACATTGAGAGAATATCCAAAATAAAATCCAGAAAATCACATTGTATAAAGTTTATATAGATGTATTTGCATTTTTGCTGAGAGAAATAAGTATTTGATCCCCTGCCAACCATTAAGAGTTCTGGCTCCTACAGACCATAGAAACCACATATGCCCGAATTAGATATATGGTTAATGGTATTCCCATATCATGGTATTTATACCCTACTTATACAAATCGATATCAAACAAAAAAAAACAAAAAATGCCTGTATAACCCTAGGACTCGATAAAAATTAACCTTTATTAATCTATCACTAAAAACAGATACAAAAAACGTAGACTCAACCCTACACTAATCCCGTACAAAAACTACAACTACCTGTCACAAAACGTGGGGAGACCACCCCTTTAAGGGCTACTTTACTTCCTGTGGTTGATCCTAGTGGAGGATTGTCAGGGACAAGATCATAGACCTGCACAAAGCTGGAATGGGCTACAAAAAAAGTAAGACGCTTTGTGAGACAAGGACAACTGTTGGAGCAATAGTAAGAAAATGATAGAAATACAAAATGACTGTCAATCGATATCGATCTGGGTCACCATGCAAAATCTCACCTCGTGGGGTATCCTTGATCGTGAGGGAGGGAGGGTTTAA
>JAODAL010084926.1:0-10761 GCA_025379985.1 Phyllomedusa bahiana
AATTTAATAATTTTTTACAAAAGTGTGCACCCAGGCTTTTTGAAAGAATTATGGGCCCCCTGGTAGGCATGCGGGGGCCCCTGCCCAAATACACGACATCACTCTTGGCCATGCGTGAGCCCCCCCCCCACCTCAAGCACACATATTATCACGCCACTTATATCCTGCACCGGCAATCTACAAGACTATTTGGCAGTGCAGGGAGCCTTTGGCTCCTTCTCCACTATAGTTTTTAAATGCTTGCACATCCTAAAAACACACAAACAGTTAAATAAGCAAAGCCAACCCAAGGGATCCGGGTTTATGTTTCTTGTATTCCTGGGACAAAAACATATACCACCTGGGGCCCCTATGTTTGAGGGGCCCCGTTTGACTGCCTAGAGTGCCCAATGGAAAAGATGGCCCTGCCCATTCATTAAGCCACAGTTGTAATTTTATGCCATATAGTTGAACCTACTATGGCTCTGGGCAAAACACGTAAAACCTTTGGGTTTTGCTTAGCATGTTGAATGCAGGACTTCATCATCTTCTTGCTTTGGATGCAAGAAGATCCTAGTATTTTAATCTAGCAATTTGTGTGTTATATATTGTTTCTAGTAATGGAATTTTTTTTCCCACTTTAGCATGTGCTCCTTTTATCTTGTTGTAGGTATCATCCTCTTTCATAGCTCCTCAGGGATTCCCCAGGGCTTTGTTTGAGGGATAGGGTGCTGATTAAAGGGTTGTCTCACTACAAGGATTGCTTTTATGTTAAATATCTTGCAAAAACAAGTAAACTTTGCAATATGTGTCTTTAAAACAGTGTCCTACCTATTCTGAGATATCCCCTCTTGTATGGGCTGCATCAGCTCCTCAGGTCACTATAGCTCCAGACCTGTTCAATCTCTAATGATAGGCTGCCAGCATGGGTTGCTATAGCTACAGACCTGGCTTCTACAGCAGCCTAGTAGAAGCCAGTAAACACGCCCCTGAATTCAAAATTTAACCAAGAAAACAGGATTGAGGTGAGATGAATCAATGTAGTGAGACAACCCCTTTAAGGTTGATGTCATTGGGACAAGAGCTCTGTTTTAGGCAGGAGAAGCTTTACAGTGGCAGATTAGGGCAAGGGTAAGACCTCTCTACTACTGTTTGTTTGTGTTATTTTTGTTGTGGTGAAATAAAGGTAACATTTTAGAGATATTTTACATGATTTGCTTTTTTGACATATTTTTTCTGGTTTTCTGAGCAAAATGTTTCTTCATCCTTTGTGATTGTCCACTCTATTATTTTTGAATAGGTGACTTTGTAACTCTATTATTTTATTTCTAATCACTTTGAATAAGGATTCTTTACAGTTTCAGTGTTGTCATGTTTTACTGCATTATATCTATCTTTAGATATACTATTTCACACGTTAAGGCATAAAGTATGCTGTTAAATTACTATCACTTTTGTTTCGAGCTCTAATATGAAGCATATAGACTATGTGACTACACCTTATGTCACACAGATGCACATTCTGTTCTTATGAATCCATATGGAATCTGTAATTTGTTAGAGAAAAGTTGTAACAATTAAATTACCAACATATTCTCCCCAAGAGGGGTAACATGTGTCCTGTACAATGTACAGAATGGTGGGTGGACCATGCAGGAACTGCACATTGATGCAATGTTTTCAGGCATTACAGGAATTCACACCTTGTTCTATAGTACATCAGAGGTATCCATCTGGTTAAAAAAGGTACCGTGACAGATAATGGAGCCACAGCCAATTAATAGTACACAATTTGTAGAAAGATACAATTGACGGGCACCACAAGAAGTTATTATCACCCCAAAAACACCAGACCAACAGTGAGGTGGGGCGGTGGGAACATCATGGTGTGGGGATGTTTTTCAGCATATTGCACTGGCAAACTTCATATACAGTAATTGAAGGAAGGATGAATGAACAAATGTACCGAGAGAAGGGGAACATCTCTCCTTACGGAGAGCACCAGTTAAGGTGTGTAGTGTTTTGATTGCCTTTTAGCCCACTACTAAGCACCTGCATATCACAAGGCATTATGGGAAAGGAGCTGGGAAGCTCACTGCACCCTCTATTGGTTGTAACAAATCCTCAATTTACTTCTGATTCACTGAATCTATGAGAAGCAAAAAGGAATACTAGTCAAGCCAATATCGCTCATCTACATACGACCGTTGCGGGGGTTTGCCCCTCATCGGTGTATAGCAGAGCGATATTGGCTTGACTGGGTGGGAGGCAATGAGTGGCTGAGAGAAGGGGAACATCTCTCCTTATGGAGAGCACCAGTTAAGGTGTGTAGTGTTTTGATTGCCTTTTAGCCCACTATATGCAGATGCTTAGTAGTGGGCTGAACGGATTTTCTTTTAAAGTCTATGGAGCTGGTTTTTTTCAGTTTTTAGACGGTTTCCAAATCTTCAAACTGTCTGAAAATCCGACCGATAAACCATGCCGTGCGGATGGACCCTAAAGCTGCTAGAATGGCTGAACCAATCACCTGACCTGAATCAAATACAAAATCTATGGAATCAACTAAAGCTCAGAGTTCATAGAAGGAGCCCACTGAAGCTTCAGGATTTGGAGAGTGTTTGTATGGAACAATGGGCCAAAATCCCTTCTCAGCAATGCAGGCAACTAGTTTCTCCATACAGGAGGCGTCTTGTCATCACCAACAAAGGCTTTTGTACCAAGTGTTAAATAAATTTCAGTAAGCGTGTCCAATACTTTTGTCCGTTGTGATTTCTCATTATTACACATAATTTACAGACATCTATGGTTTGATTTATTTGCTTGTGTGGATTGGACAGGTTGTTACCGACGTCTGGTGAGAATTTGATGTCAATAGCACTTTTTTGAAATATATTTACTTTGAAGATTGGTGACGTGTTCAATAGTTGTTTCACCCGCTGTATATTGATAGGATATGCCGTCCAAGTGTGATAGGTGCAAGTCCATTACTATAGCTAGTTAAAATTTTCTACTATATAACAATTCATCAGCCCAATACTTGAAACTGCAGATTTGGAAAAAGAACTTCCTTTTCCAGCAGTTATAATAATAATAATAATTATTATTATAACAACAACAACAATTACTACCAGTATTTATTGTCTCCTATGGAGGTTAGAAGGTGTAACGGGTGAACAATATGCAACAATTTTAGCTCAGCATGTAAAGCATTCAGGTAAAATTAGACGCATGTTCTACTAGATGGCAGTACAATGCTTTTAAGCTGAAACATTTGATCATTTCTGGAATATAATAATACAACACATTATAGTTAATATATTTATGGAGAAGGGTCATTGATCCAGGCATATGATTGCCATTTGTATTTGGGAAGGAATTTTCCATAAAATTTCCATAAGAGGAGGACAATTGGCTTCTACTGTCGTAGCTTTTTTTTCTTTTGCCTTCTTCTGGATCAACACTGCAACATCATAGGCTGAAGATGATGTCCCTATTCAGCCGAACACATTATGGTCCTCAAGTATATAAACTATCTAGGTGCAAAACTTTATTTGTTGCCCATAGCAACCAATCACACCTCCCCTTTCATTTTTTTTCAGAGCACTATAGGACATGAAAGGGGCGCTCTGATTGGTTGCTATGAGCAACAAAGAGTCTTAGACTCAGACAGTTGTCATATATGTGACATTGTTATGTAAAAAAGGCAATATGGAACCAAAAATGATCATGAATATCTATATAAATTTTAAATATCCCCAAATCCTTTCTGTTCTTATAAAAAAGAATGATAGGTTGTAGACCTTACAGTGGAACTCACACTTTAATGAACATTGTCTCTTTAGTCAGAAAATAAAAAAATCTGCACACCTGTTAATATTTTGCATTGTCTTTTTGACATTTTTATTTCATTCTTACCTATCAAAAATACTCTAGCTGCTGGTTAATGTGATTGATTATATACTGTGTTTATTACTTTAAAGAGGTGTTACTGCTATTACTGCTAGTGCTATATAACTATTGTAGACTTTCACTTGTTGATTTGTGAGGATTCAACTACCAGAACTCTGAGAACTACTTAAACATCACCTCTTCACAGTTTTTCCTTACAGTGGTGCTCCTGGCTGCTTTCTGTGCAGAGAATGACAAGACAGCTCAATTTACATTGTTTATGGACTCAGCAGCATTCCCAGAGGTTGGTCCCTCAACGGTGGTATGGCTAAAGCTATGCCATGTCATTGAATGATGAGAATTTTCATAGAGAGGGCCAGATATGAATAGGTTAGACTCATTGGTTTATTGGTACGTTTATTTCAAATGTCTGTAAGGGGTTAAACGATGGACATATTCATATATTTGCTGGCACCCAAGTATTACTTTCATCACAAAGCACTCCTCTGTCTTTCTGTATATATACACTCACCGGCCACTTTAGTAGGTACACCATGCTAGTAACGGGTTGGACCCCCTTTTGCCTTCAGAACTGCCTCAATTCTTCGTGGCATAGATTCAACAAGGTGCTGGAAGCATTCCTCAGAGATTTTGGTCCATATTGACATGATGGCAATCCACCAGTTGCCGCAGATTTGTCGGCTGCACATCCATGATGCGAATCTCCCGTTACCACCACATCCAAAGATGCTCTATTGGATTGAGATCTGGTTGAAAGTGGAGGCCATTTGAGTACAGTGAACTCATTGTCATGTTCAAGAAACCAGTCTGAGATGATTCCAGCTTTATGACATGGCGCAATTACCCTGCTTAAAAGTAGCCATCAGATGTTGGGTACATTGTGGTCATAAAGGGATGGACATGGTCAGCAGGTAGGCTGTGGCGTTGCAACGATGCTCAATTGGTACCAAGGGGCCCAAAGAGTGCCAAGAAAATATTCCCTACACCATGACACCACCAGCCTGAACCGTTGATACAAGGCAGGATGGATCCATGCTTTCATGTTGTTGACGCCAAATTCTGACCCTCCATCAATGTCACAGCAGAAATCGAGAAATCATCGACCAGGGCAACGTTTTTCCAATCTTCTACTGTCCAATTTCGATGGCTTGGGCAAATTGGGAGCCTCAGTTTCCTGTTCTTAGCTGAAAAAGGGGTGGCCACCGGTGTGGTCTTCTGCTGCTGTAGCCCATCTGCCCAAAGTTCGCCGTACTGTGCGTTCAGAGATGCTTTCTGCCTACCTTGGTTGTAACGGGTGGCTATTTGAGTCATGTTGCCTTTCTATCAGCTCGAACCAGTCTGCCATTCTCTTTGACCTCTGGCATCAACAAGGCAATTTCGCCCACAGGACTGCCGCTCACTGGATGTTTTTTCTTTTTCGGACCATTCTCTGTAAACCCTAGAGATGGTTGTGCGTGAAAATCCCAGGAGATCAGCAGTTTCTGAGATACTCAGACCAGCCCTTCTGGCACCAGCAACCATGCCACGTTCAAAGGCACTCAAATCACCTTTCTTCCCCATACTGATGCTCGGTTGAACTGCAGGAGATTGTCTTGACCATGTCTACATGCCTAAATGCACTGAGTTGCCGCCATGTGATTGGCTGATTAGAAATTAAGTGTTAACGAGCAGTTGGACAGGTGTACCTAATAAAGTGGCCGGTGAGTGTATATGTGTCCCGCACCAATCATAATAGTATAAGGCAACAATATTTCATGATAGTCAATGATGGAAATACTCACAGTGAGATCTAGGAATCACCAGGTAAATTTGATGGGTATAGTATAACAATATGCCATGACACTAAATAATGAGAATATTGGAAGTGAGGTCCAGATATGAGTAGTTAAACGTGATTGGTTTAATACCTCCCCATTATCACCTTCAGTTAATGACGGTAGCACTGTTCATTAACACATTATCAGTGGGGGTCCAAATACTGTGAGCCCCAATGATTGAAAAAAAACATAGAAGTAGCAATATGCGATCAGTGTCTGAAGGTGATAATGGGGAGGTATTAAACCAATCAGGGTTAACTACTCATATCTGGATCTCACTTCCAATATTCCCATCATTTAATGTCTTGGCAAATCATCAGGCTTTGTTCACACGGCTTAAAATGTGACGTATCTTTCCCCGTATTTCGCGCCGTACTGCGCTCAATACGGGGCAAGATACGTCCCAGTCATTACGGTAATCCACAGTTCTCATAGAGAACTATGGATTACGTCTCCTCTCCCTGCTCGGACAATACGGCGAGCGGGGAGAGAAGTGACATGTCAATTATTCACGGCGTATACGCGCCGAGAATAATGCATGTCTATGGGGCCGGCAGGCTGCTAGCCCCCCGTACACACGGCGTAATTGCGGGGCGAAATACGTCCCGCAATTATGCCGTGTGAACATAGCCATACACTATACCAATCAGATTTACCTGTTCATTTCCAGACCTCACTATGAATATTCCCATCATCTAATATCATGATATATTATTACCGTATCATTACATACTATTATGATTGGTGGAGGACCAATATATATATATACAGTATGTGTATAATTGTGATAGATAGATAGATAGATAGATAATTAGTGAAAAATAGGTAGAACTCCCTATGATCAATATGAAGTTGGATGCCAGCAAACATAAGACCTCTGTCACAGGTCAATGCATACATTAATGAAAAAAAAACAAAAAACTTGCAGCACTCACAAAAGTTTTGAAAAAAAGTGCTTGAAAAAGGCTCTATTTGGAGCCGAAACATTTGTGGATATGGAATAAAGCTCCACTTTTTTCCAAACTTTTGTGAGTGTTGCAAGTTTTTTTTCAGATAGATAGATAGATAGATATACATTACTGTGAAACATTTGAGACAGGTGTTGAAAAAAATGCTGCAAAATAAGAATGCTTTCAATAATAAGTGTTAATAGTTTACTTTTATTCATTAATAAAATGCAAAGTGAATGAACATAAGAGACATCAAAATCAGATCACTATTCGGTGTGACCGCCCTGTGGAGTCCTGGAAGTGATAATATTGCCCACAAAGAGCCCTGATCTCATCTTCATGGAGTCTGTGCGGGATTCCATAAAGAGTCAGAAGGATCTAAGCAGCTACATCCACATAAGATCTGCAGTTACTTCTCCAAGATGTTTGGAACAACCTCCCTGCTGAGTTCCTACACAAACTGTCTAAAAGTACCTAAAAGAACTGATACAGAAGGCAAAGGGTGGTCACAAGAAATATTTAATTTGATTTTATTTCTCTTTTGTTCATTCACTTAGCATTTTATTAATTGCTCGAAATAAACTATTATTACTTCTATTTTTAAAAGCTTTCTTACTTTGCTGTATGTATTTTAACACTTGCCTAAAACTTTTCCAAGGTCCTCTATCTATATAGAACAGAAAGAGAGGTGTGATGAGTTCCATCAACAGCAGATGCTTAGGGTTTACTTGTATTGAGGGAAGATAACAGATACAATACAAAGATGCTGGATTTTATACCTGCTGACTAAAGACCCAATGTTAATTTAATGGTGAAGATCCCCTTTAAATCCTATAAAGTCTCAGCATAAAGAAAAGCAATAGAATCAGATAGGAGCCTAGCAGGCTGACAATCCTAAAGTAATTTGGACTAAATATACCGTAACACTTCCTGTCATCATGATAGACTAAGCTCATGAGCGATCAATAAACACAAGAAAAAATACTCACTTTGGAGAAACATGGAGAAAACAAAGTAAAGCCAAATGATCATGATGAGAGATGATTTTACTTTTCAGCTTTCTGTGTGCAGAAGTCAATGCAGCTCAGATGAACACGTGTAACCACCTATTTCCTGGTGTCACACACAACTTTTTTTTTTCTTTTTTGATTTCATATATCTTTGTAGATTTTTTTTGTGCCTTAATCTATTGCTGTGCAGGTTTAAATAGGAAAATGCCATTACTGTATAGTAAGGTTATGACTTTTTAACCCTTTAATAATTTGAACTATCCTGTTGTTGCCTAAGATGAACTTTTGCCTATATGTTAGTTTTCTGGTGTTCTTTTGTTATTTTCAATGAAAAACCTCCTGCACCCATTGTAATTTCATTTTTGCCCAATAGCGAAACGAAAGATCATAGTATTTCATGATGTAAAGCATAAAAACCCAAAATATGAAATATACTGGTCTAAAACATTCAAAAGCAACTATCATAATGTGAAATTGTGAAAAAGCTTCTGCACCTGTAGATATATTGTATTACTGTGAAGTATGAAGAAACAGTTGATAATTGTACAATGCCTTTATGTGCAAATGAAAATAACAAACAAGAAATGAACAAAAAGGAATTAAATTTCTGAATTATTGTTTATGAATTTGGTGTTAAGATATTTGTCAGTTTTGTAATTGTTGTAACGTGCTTTCATGAGCTTCACAACTCGCTCGGCAACCATGTTTGATCGAGAAACCTCAAGCAGCGACGGTTCCTTTATCCAGTTTTTATAAAAACATTTTAAAGCCTTAGGACACTTCAATTTGGAAATAATAGCAGCAACGCATTGTATGTGTCCTCTGAATAGTGCTGCTTTGAAAACCATGCATTTGCAATGTATTAGCAATGAAGTCACCAGTAGATTTAAGCTGATCTCTACATTGTGGAAGAAGGGAAAAAGCAATGAATGCAAAGATTGCCCATGAATTCCACCTGGCGCTATGAAGTGAGGGCGGTTTATGCCATTGAGTCCAGTTTTCCTCTGTATGGTAGTATATGCTTCAAATAGTTAAAAAGATACCTGAATTTTTACATATTTTTTTTATATTTTATATGGTTTATGTATATTGTGTTTATAAATAAATATTACATCTATTTTTATATATTTCATATTTATAGTTTTTTTTACTTTACATAATGAAGTACTATGATTTTTCGTTTTGCTAGAGGGCAAAAGTGAAATTACAATGGGTGCGGGAGGTTTTTCAATGAAAATAACAAAAGAACACCAGAAAACTAACATATAGGCAAACGGTCATCAAATGCAACATCAGGATAATTAACATTTTTTAAAAAAAGAGTAAAAAGTCATAACCCGAGGCTATAGAGTCGAACCGTATGTGTACTTTGTCAAGTATTTTTCTTTTCTAGTGTTGCAATGTATCTAAAATTAAAAACAGTTCCAGCAGGCACCTGCTATCAAAAGCCAGGAATGGAGATTTACCTCCTCCCACTCCCTGGCACAGCCACCCGTATTGGGGAAGTGGGACTATTTGGCCTCGTTCACACGGCTTATTTGCTGACGGATTGGCACCGTATTCCGCGCCGGATTTGTGCTTCAGTACGACGCCAATCCGTCCCTGTCATTACGGTAATCCACTGCTCTCATAGAGAACAGTGGATTCCGTCGCTCCTCCCCGCTCGGCAAATCCGCCGCGGGGGGGAAAGAAAGTGACATGCAAAATTATTTACGGCGCGGACGCGCCGTAAACAATGATCGTCTTATGGGGCCGGGAGCGGCGCCCCCTCCGCGCTCCGGCCCCACCCCCGTCCCGCCCCTTATTCACGGCGGATTTGTGCGCTCAATACGGCGCCCAAATCCGTCGGGAATAAGCCCGGTGAACCCGGCCGGTGTGTCAGCGCCCGGGGGAATTTCAGCGGCACAGTGGGGGCCATGGTGATTGGAGGGATGTTAGGAGAAGTTAGATTACAGCCTCCCTCATCCCTGCATTCTTCTTCTGGATGCTGCCAGAACAGTGGTGCCCCAGTGCATTACTGGGAAGAGAGGGCAGAACCAAATCTCACCCCCCCCCCCCCAACTTCGCTCGTCAGAAGAACACTGAGGGGTCTACCGAGACCTCCAGGACAAGGGTTTTTTCCTGGGTATTGGAGGAGGTGTTTAAAGTGAGGGGGTTTGAATGGAGGATGTGGGTCAAAGTGGGGGAGAGGTGTTCAGAGTGGGGAAGGTGGTTCATAGTGGAAAAGGTGGCTATATTGGGCGGAGGTGGGTTTAAGTGGGGGAGGGGATTTCAGAGTTAGGCCGTGTTCTCACGGCTTATTTGGGCGCGGATTGGAGCCGTACTGCACGCCGGATTTGCGCTGCAGTACGGCTCCAATCCGTCCCAGTAACTACGGTAATCCACTGCTCTCATAAAGAATTATGGATTCCGTCGCTCCTCCCCGCTCGGCGAATCCGCCGCGGGGGGAGAAAGTGACATGCACATTATTTACGGCGTGTATGCGCCGTAAACAATGCATTGTCTATGGGGCCAGCGAGCAGCGCCCCCACCGCGCCCCCGCCCCTTATTCAAGCCGTAGTTGCGAGCAGGGCCGCCAACAGAAATTTCAGGGCCCCATACAGCTGAAGCACCTGGGCCCCCCCGTAAACCCCCCCCCCAGAAACCGATCGCCCCGCCCCCAGCAAAAAAAACGGCCTCTAGGACAAAAAATGCGCCCATTTTACCACATAATACAGTGTGCAAAAAAGAACTGTATTGTGTAGTACAATAGCAAGTAGTCACACATATGTCTGTTCACACATCATAGACACAGGGCTAAATAGCTCCATCCATATCCCCCTCCACCCACATTACAATATCCCCCTCCACCCACATACAATATCCCCCCCACCCACATACAATATCCCTCTCCACCCACATCAATATCCCCTCCACCCATATACAATATCCCCCTCCACCCAATACAATATCCCTCCACCCACATACAATATCCCCTCCACCCACATACAATATCCCCTCCACCCCCATACAATATCCCCCTCCACCCACAACCAAAATCCCCTCCATCCCCTACAATATCCCCCTCCCCCAAAACCAATCCCCCCCCCCAAAACC
>JAODAL010084927.1:0-10761 GCA_025379985.1 Phyllomedusa bahiana
AAGGCCCATGATTATTGCTGTATCACACAGCAACATGACCCCAAAAAATTAAAAATATGACTTCTCAGCCACTATTAAAAATTGTGATGGAGAAATGCCACTTAGAAGCAACCTTTCTGTTCCAAAGTAACATTATTATAGCTGTATCTCACAGCAACATGACCTCAAAACCATTGACAATGCGAAAACTTCTAAAGATAAAGAGAATAAATGAATAGGGGTTTGTCATGAAACCTTGCTGTCTTTTACAGTCTCCTCACAGCAAAACCAGCAATGAACTTTTGGGGAAACCCGAGAAAAAAAATTGCAGTAAGAAATGATCATTTTAAAAAACAGTTTTCAAGAGGACCATTTCCTGTTTGAAGGGGAATGTGAAGATAGACCGGCAACAATTGGGGGACCTCGGCAATTGGGGCCAACAGCCTTTCAAGTTCCATGCCTGATTCATCTTGATTAAAAAGTCAAAAACGATCCACATTATCTGTGGAAAGCCGGATGCGTTTGTCTGTAATGACTCCTCCAGCTGGGGCTGAAGGTCCGCCCAGATATGATGCTGGCTTGCTGGGCAGGACAACACCTCTATGGCGTGGCCAAATTTTGGATACCCAAAGTCTATTGGTCCCGAAAACAACAAAAAAAAATGGTGTTGAGACGCAGATAGTCATGCACCTTTGTACTTAAGCTGGTCTCGTGTGTTGGATGTGTGCCCTACTTGCATGCGTTGGGTTGAGGTGGTAAATAAAGATTCCCAGAGGTCACCCTTTAGGCTTCTGCTACCTTTGCCTGCGGGCTCCGGGCTACGGCTACTTGGCACTCTACTGCTGTCACGTCGTTTGATGTTGTTCCACCGTGACATTTGAGGAACGTGAAAGCAGACACAACGATGTCTCCAGTTGATCAATCAGCAAGGTCTCCATTTCCTGCATTTTTTCTCTCTATTTGGTGGGTGGGAGGAAAGTGGGTGAGTTTTGTTATGTACCGGGATCCCGGAGGGTGGCCACCCGGTAACTGTTGTTCATTTTGATGGCCTTAATGCGAGGGTCATGTTTTGGGGGAAATGGAGCATCCCAAGCACCATGTGAGAGATGACCTTTATTTCCAAAACCTCTGGTGTCGAGGGGCACTAGCAAACTGATCTTCATCATCTTCCTCCTCCGCCTCAAATTCGCGCCAACCTCTTACCAAGGCAGGGACGTCGGTAACATCGGTGTCTAGGAATACTTCCTCCTCCTCCTCCTCCGCTTCCTCTGGCATGGCTTCAACACAGCCCTGACTTGAATCAGATGATGCACCCTGAGAGCTGATGCGCCACCTTGCACTAGCCCTGGACCCCGAACCACTGCCTAATGAAGACCGATAAAATTGTGGAAACTGTCGGGCCTTGTGAATTCGACGGAGAGAAAGGCTTCGTGTCGGCATCTGTGTCCGTCTCCCCTCCGTCGCTGGGGGGACCTGTTGCTTCAAGTGGTCCAACGATCGTTCCAGAACTAAGATCACACCAATGCCCCATGCTGACAAGGACATTTTCCGCCCCTGACAATTTTGGTGGCTTCTTCAAAAAAATGGCAAGGATTGGTACAGAGCTCTTTCACCTGCCCCACTCTCGGGCTCACACCCCAGGTCCGCACCGCTGCTTGTCAGGCCATGTGGTCACTTCGTACTGCGTAATTGCATTGCGCGCCCCACAATCGCTGGAGCATGTAGAGGGGGGGAATTCCAGCGTGTTGCCACGTCAACAATGAAACGGTTGATGGGGAGGCCGAGCTGCCTGCAACGCAGCCAGGGGGGACGAAGGGGGGTGTGAACGGGGAAGTGCGAACCGACCCTTTCCCCTCAGCAGGCCAGCCCCCGGGTAGCTTTTTAAAATTTTCTGGACAAAAGGTTCATGACAGGGCCGGGCAAGGATGTGTCCACCTCCGATCTTAAGGGCGGCCAGCAATTTCGCCCGTTATCGCCACCACCTTGCCGGGGGGGCACAAGGTTTTTTGCACCCCCCAGCGCTGGGTTCGTTGGGGAGACCCGCCCACTCCTACCTGTGTGGCACGGTCCCCAAAGACAGATTAATTTTCAAACGGCCGGTTTTTGGGGCACGTGATCCCAAACAGAGGACCTTGGGGGGGAAAAACCCAGCACCCCCCCCTGCGGTTTTGAATAGCGTCACTGAGCCGGGGCCCACCGCCCCCCAAGACTCCACCCAGCTCACCCAGTAGTGTAAAGAGAAAAGGGGCCTTTGGGCCCTTTTTACTAGTCCATGTTCGGGGTGAGAGGATTTTTCCGGACCAGGCAAAACGCCTTGAAATTTTAATGACACATGGCTGGCCGGGGAGGGACGGCTTTTCTGGCAAAGAAATCCTCCGGGATTGGTTTTGGGGGGCAGCAAGGGCCATGAGGGGGGAACCCATTTTTTCCACAGAGGGAAAAGGGGCCAAACATTTCCAAAGGGCCAAAACCCTGGCAAGCTGACATTCGGGTTTTTTGGCTTTGGGATGTTTGGGTTTAAAAAGTTTTTCTTCTGCTCCCAAACCGGGGAAGACAAAAGGGCTGGCTGCAAACTTGGCCGTGTACGGGGAGGTCGCAAACTGGGGGAAGGGAAAGGGGTAGGAGGGGCCGGGTGGTTGGTGGTACCGGGCGACGGTGGAGGTGAAGGGGAGCTGACCTGATCATGACTCTGAAGACATGGGCGGTGGGGAAACGCTTGGGGGTGGCAAGGAGGGGAGGCGGAGACAGAGGGTGGACAGGGGTTTGGGGCCCGGGCGTGGTCGGGCCCTTTTTTGGCCCAAATGTTGCCTCCATTTTTAAAATCATGCATTCGCTCATGGACAGACATGTTGGTGGTGATTAAAAAACCCAAGATTCTTTTCCCCTCTTATGCGTTTTTTGGGAAAGGCGGATATGACATCGCTGGGTGAATCAGAGGGGTTGCTCAAAGAAGGCCCAGGGTTGAGAGGTCCGGACCCTTTTTTTACGGCGATAAGCGGGAGCGAGGTTTTCCCCTACCGTGGCTGTGGGGGAACATTCAGGGGGGACCCTTTCTGCGACCCCCTCCCCTTTTGAGGCGGGACCCGTAGACACACCCCAGCTTTCCTCCTCGTCCAGTAGAACGCTCGCAAGCAAATTCGCGAAAAGACCAGTTTGGGTTTCCCCAATGTCGTCACCCCCATCATCAAAACAGGTAACTTCGCGTCCTGAAATTCTGCATCCAGGAGCTGCGGGGTAAAGCAAGAGGGACCAAAAGGGGTTGCCGACCGCCCGGGGTTTTTTCCGTTGACCGACTTCCTTTTCCTCCTCTGAGGCATCAGTAAGGGCGACAGAGCAGAGTAAATCATCCTCTTTGGCCTCTTCATCTTTTAACATCCTTTTTGACCCCCAACCCCCATTTTTTCATCAAAGAGGTCTTCAGAAAATGGATTATCCCCAGTGGGGGTACACGAGTTTACATTTGGGCTGCCTTCGCTTCATGTTTGGGTATTGATGATGTGATGACGAATTTGTGGCCGTGACTGGGGGGGACGAGGGGGTAAGACGTGGATCAGGTTTCATTAAACCCCTGAAAACAGATTGGCGACGCTGTTCTTATAGATTCACGGGCCCCGACCCACATACAGGCCTGACGGTCCTGCAAAACCACAATCCCTGGTTGCGTTTGTAGCCCCCATGGAAAGGAGCACCTTTCTTTACCCTACCTCCATGCCTACCCCCTTTTTTGCCCTTACCACCCCGCATTTCGCTCCATGTTCAGAAAGATAAAAATTTGAGAGGGGATGGAAAGGGGTTTTTGGGAAAGTCTCTTATTAAAAGACGGCAAATCAAAAACTATTTTCAAATCCCCCAAATCAAAACAAAAATTTCTGTATTGAAATTGAACTGCAAGTGGGGTCAAAAACAAAGCTGGGCTTGGCAAAAAATGAAAAAAAAATGTATCTAAATTAAAACGGAAACAAAAGGTATTTTTGGCCCTTCAATTACCTGGGTGATACAAAATTGTGGATTCAAATTTTTTCGCAAGGGGCTCATCAACAAAACGGACTGGGCAAAAGTAAAAAACACATATCTGAAATGTATAAGGATAATAAAAGGTATTTTTGGCACCCATCAATTCACCTGTGGTTTGATACAATATTGCTGTATTGAAATGTAACTGCAAGGTGGCTCTATCAACAAAGCTGGCCTTCGCCAAAGGGAAAAAAACACGTATCTGAAATGTATACGGATAATAAAAGGTATTTTTGGCACCTATCAATTCACCTGTGGTGACTACAAAATTGCTGGATTGAAAATTTAACTGCAAAGGTGGCTTATCGACAAAGCTGGCCTGCGCCAAAGTGAATAAAACACATATCTGAAATGTATACGGATAATAAAAGGTATTTTTGGCACCTATCAATTCACCTGTGGTGACTACAAAATTGCAGGATTCAAATTTAACTGCAAGGTGGCTCTATCAACAAAGCTGGACTGGGCAAAATTGAAAAAGAACACCTATCTGAAATGTATATGATAATAAAAGTGGATTTTTTGCACCTAACAAATAGACCTGCAGTTACTAGAAAAGATCTGTATCCAATAAAGTTTAGGCTGCCCAATATCCAATAAATATTTCAACAGTAAACTGTTAATAATAAAGCTATTGTAATGCAATGTCTACACTAAGTCTGGGTGCACAATATCCAGTATTCTTTAAAGAGCTTGTCTGTGTTCGCCCGCGGGTCGTCGTCCCCCTCCCGCCCCCCCCCGCTCACCCCCGTGACTTTATAGCGGTAGATGCGCCTTTAAAATTCTCTGTGAACAAATAGAATAATTTCGCTGAGCTGTTTGCACAGAGGCAGAGCATACGTCCTACTGCTTTTGAATACTGACACACACGATCATGAACAGGAAAGGCTGTTCTATGTAAAATGAGGTCATGTGATTTTTCCAGCCAATCGCAACCTTACACATCCCAGTCATGACGTTGCACACACATCTCACCCTGCTCTATTCTTTAAGCTGATTTGCTGGCCGCCCAAAATGACAGGAAGCGCCGAAAATGGCGCGATATTAATAGATTATGCACAGATTTTAACCTAAATTATCGCCTGATCTAAATATCCGATCAACAGAAAAACGTGCTGATTTCAACTTTTTCGATAATAATCGCTCAACACTAATCTTGAGTGCTGGCGATTACACTGCGCGTGCACAGTTGTTAAACGCATGCACTGTAGGTATGTTGTATTCTCCATTTTATTTTTGGGCAATTTTAGTAATTGTCTGTCGTCACGGACATGTGCAGTATTGCGCTATGGAAGCGGACTATGTGTTTCATGTGTGGCGTCTAGGGTGAGTGATCCCCTCTTCTATTTATGTTGTTTATTAGTACAGGTGTTTGTGATCATTAAACATTTATAATTATGTATTTTATTCACTTTTGAGCAACTTTTGTATTATAATTTATGTAAATTATTGACACATATGTACTTATTCACTTTTATACTGTTTTATCAGTACCTGTGTGTATATTTTAGCACTATATATATATATATATATATATATATATATATATATATATATATATATATATATATATATATAGAAATAGAGAAGAAAAAAGGAGAAAGCGCACAATAGTGAAATAAGTATGTACAGTCGGTGCGTTGGTAATACAAGTTGCGCTTACCTCTGGGAGTTGTGCAGAAAATGAGGCACAACTCTCAAGCTCGCATAATATCTCCTTAGACTCTTCCTCGTCTTTGGGCAGCCAGGTGTCCGTGGACCCGTGTGCTAGCACGCTCACGGTAAACAATAGCAATTAAAATAAAATAAAAATGACGGACTATCGGCGCTCCACAAGGATATTACGATAAAAACACTTATCCTTTTAAGGATAGTTTATTAGTGTTTAAAAGAATTTGCTCATATCAAAACACTCTACATAAAACTTAATACGTTTCTCACGGTACACCCGCGCTTCATCAGAAGTAATAATTTGAATCTCCCTTATGGCGGGCTTTTATAGCGGTCTCAGTTACATAATCAATCAGTTAATTGATCAATCATCCTCCTCGTTAACATTGTATTGAAATCACCATTGCAATGCCGCGAGACATTCAAAAAGCATATCAAGACTGTGAAAAGATCCATAGTAACATTAACCTAGCGGATACTATTGTTACATATGTGCTGTTTGTATTAAATAGTCAGAAGTGCCGCGGTTATTTATAATCATGTTTGTGTGTTTCTATCGACCCGCTGGCCTCATATATTTGTGTTCGAAAAAGCTGATGACATACGTCCGAGTAGCTTTGCCGATGTTGTTAATATGCATTTCTCCACTGGATGCCAAAATATTATTTACATGAATGGTGATCTTATTTGTTTATTAACACATATGTTAGACCTCTCTTAATTCCTGGATCTTTCACTATCGTTTGTATCTCTTACAAATATGTGTCTTAGATATATGCCGATCTAGTATCGATGATAGATGCGCCCGCTGCTATTATATAGATCAGGCGTGTATCGTATTTAAGTATCAATAATCTATGTGCCCAATGTTGTTGTATGGATTGGACAATCCCCATTATTGTGATCATTCCATATATTATGGTTACTAATTTGCTTCTGAATGATATTTAAATGATATGGCCTCCATAATCTAGACGTTATGGGTGCTTATTCTCTATATGGTCTACTGCAATATTCTATCGTGCACGGTGCAACCTAACGTAGGGATCTCAGACTACTCTAATCCCGATGTAAGTATGTAACATTCATATCAATTATGTTCACAATAAATAGAATAAATATAACCATGGATATAAATAGATAGATAAAACACCAAGCTTATTTTGCTAGCAATTAAAAAATTACATGTATCTGTTCTTAAAAACTGAACCCGTTTGGGTATATGGAACAAGGTTCTATAATAACGGTCACCTCAAAGAGTATTTGGTGAGGGAAGATGATGTGTTATATTATGTTGTATGTTAATTTGAAGAACAAGAACTCTATTGTCTATATCCCATGTAAAAGAGAATAGATCCAGACATGGAATAAATATCTGGGCTTATTGAAGATAGAGATTAGTAACATGATTGGTATTAACTTAACTCATACTGATGATGTTAAAAAGAAACTATATCGAAAGAATAGTGTAAAAAAGTATATGTAATTGGACTAATTCCGGATTAATTCCACCACTTCATTGAGCCCCTGTGGAGAGATAATAATAATAATAATAATAATAATAATCTTTATTTATATAGCGCCAACATATTCCGCAGCACTTTACAAATTCAAGGGTAAACATACAGTCATTACACATTATAAGTACTTACAGATAAGACACAAGGTGTGAGGGACCTGCTCGTGAGAGCTTACAATCTATTAGGGTGTATGGGTGAAACATACGGTAAGAAGTGCTAAGTTTACAATGGTCCGGTCATGTTTCATAAATAGGGGGTGGTTTACATGAAAAATGGATGAACCTGCCACCCTGACAATACATCTATATACAGATAAGTGCCTGTGAGTGCCCAAGTGCAGGGAGTGACAGATGTTTTGTGATAGCAGTTAGGGATCTTGGTGGGCCAGACCAGAATGATTTCAGACCCCTCTTAAAACTGTGAGGTTGTGAATGTGCCTGATCGCCCGCGGTAGCATAATTCCAGAGAATTGGGGGCCGCACGTGTGAAATCTTGTAGGCGGCAGGGGAGGTTCGGATGATTGAGGAATGTAATTGATATCATCAGCAGAGGGAGAGCAGGGTGGGGCGTAGACAGAGACTAGGGAGGAGATGTAGGGAGGAGCAGCGCTGTGGAGAGCTTTATGGGTGCGAGTGCTGAGTTTATACTGTATCTGTACTGGATGGGCAACCAGTGTAGCGACTGACACAGGGTAGAGGCATCAGTATAGCGGCTGGAGAGCAAGACAAGCCTGGCTGCAGCATTCTGGACAGATTGGAGAGGGGAGAGTTTGCAGAGAGGGAGACCGATAAGTAAGGAGTTGCAGTAGTCAAGACGAGAAGAAAAAAGGAGCAGTAATGAGAGTTTGAGTCGTTTCCACAGTGAGAAATAGACGGATTTTGGAGATATTCTTGAGGTGAAGGGGACAGGAGCAGGCAAGGGATTGGATATATGGGGAGAAGGTCAGAGAAGAATCCAATATAACCCCTAGACAGCGGGCCTGCTGCCTGGGAGAAATGGGGTTACCACATACCGCAACAGAAATCGCAGGGGGGGGGGGTTGGTTCGTAGATGGCGGAAAGACAAGAAGTTCAGAAGAGATAGTTTTTAATGTGTACATCCAAAACAACTCTCTTTTTTGAAGTTGAAATCTATTGGGATGATCTTCTGAAACTCTGTCTATAGGTGTAATTCTAAGGTCTCCGAAATTCTGTTGATGTACCTCTTTGAAATGGTTAGATACACCTTGTTTGATGTCTCCCTTTTTAATGCTGCATCTATGTCCGTTGAGACGTATGTTCAGTGGACATGTAGTGCGACCTACATATTGAATGCCGCATGTGCACTGGATCACATAGATGACATAGTTCGATTTACAGGATAAGGTGAACTTAATCTGGAATTTTTCTTTCGTTACCGTTGATTCGATGTGTTTGGTGCTAACAATACTTCGGTAACATAAGCACCCCGGAGCTTTACATTGGACACTGCCTAAGTTTGTAGCTAATTGGTTTTTGTCCAACTTATCTTTCTTTGTGGTTCTACTTGGTGCCAGGATACCTTTTAAATTAGGGGCCCTCTTGTATATAATGGAGGGTTTCTCAGGGATGATCTTATTTAAAATAGGATCCTGCAGAATAAGGTGCCAATGTTTGTGCAAAACTCCTTTGATTTTTTTATAGGAGGTGTTATATTGTGTAACCAATGCACAATCTTTTTCAGTTGTAGTGTGAGCAGACTTCGTAAGGCACTCTTTTTGTGATAAGACACCAGTTTTTGTATATGCGTCCTTCAGTAGTTGTTTCGGATAATTTTTATTCCTAAATCTCTCTTCCAGTAATTTAGCTTGTTCTATGAAGGTGCCGTCCTCTGTACAGTTTCTCCTGACTCTTTTGAGTTGACCATACGGAATATTTGTGAGCCAGGGTTTGTGATGTGCGCTGGAGAATTCGATGTAACTATTGGTGTCTACTGTTTTGAAATAATTTGATGTAATGAATCGATTCTCTGACTGGGAGATTTTTAAATCGAGAAATACAATTTCTCGATGATTGAATTGGGATGTAAAGGAGATACCAAATTCATTTTTGTTTAAGTGAGCTACAAATTTTGGTATTAATTCCTGCGGACCTCCCCATACAATAAAAAGATCGTCAATGAATCTTCTAAAAATCGAAACATATTGGTAGTCGTGATATGTGTACATATGTTCCATTTCGAACCGACCCATAAATAAGTTAGCGAAGGCGGGCGCTAGTTTTGAACCCATCGCAGTACCTCTTGACTGCCAATAGATGGCGCTATCATATTGGAAGTAGTTATTTTTCAACACATATTTTAGACCTTTTACTAGAAATGTTCTGAAGGGATCAGTAAGAGTATCATCATTGTTCAAGAAATATTCAATGCACTCTATACCCAAATTGTGCTGGATGTTAGAGTACAACGATGATACATCTAAGGTTAAAAAAATGCAAGTATCCTTGATTTCTATATCGGACAGAATTTCAATTAGATGACCTGAGTCTCTGAGGTAGCTATCCAATTTTTTTACGTATTTTTGTAGATGCAGGTCGATAAAGTGGGCCAAATTACTAGTGGGTGAATTTATACTCGATATTATTGGCCTACCCGGTGGTGCTGTTAAACATTTATGCAATTTGGGAAGGTAGTAAAAAAAAGGTACACTTGGCTCTCTGATGAATAAGAAGTGTTTTAGTTTTTTATCAATTACGCCATCCCTTAGGGCTTCTTGGAAGATGGTATTTAATTCTATTTGAATGTTTGGGAAGGGATCATGAGGGCATGGTTTATAATAACTCTCGTCTGCAAGAATTTTTAGGGATTCTTTGTGGTAATCGTCGTAATCAAGGAGAACCACACCTCCTCCTTTATCCGCAGGACGGATAACGATTTCCTTGTTAGATTGTAAATTCTTCAATGCTTTAAACTGTTCCTTTGTTAGGTTAGTTTTTATTAAACCGGGTTCTAGTTTTTGTAAGTCAGACAATACCAGCTCCTGAAAGGTTTTTAAATAATGGCCCTGGGAACCAACCGGATAAAAATTCGATTTTGGCTTTAAATTGAATTCGTTTAATGTGGATGATTCACTATCCGTAATTTGATTTGTCATGGAGTTGGTAATGAAGTGACGTTTCAACGTTAATTTTCGTATGTATTTATGTATATCGAGAAAAAGAGAAAATTGATCTAACTTGTTGTTTGTGGGACAAAAGTATAATCCCTTGCCAAGCAATCCCATTTCACCTTGTGTAAGGATGTGACTAGATAGATTAAATACTCCTTTGTCACCCAAATTGTAAACAATAAGACCATTATCTAATCTAGGTGACGCAAGCAGTCTTTCTTTCCTGCGGGTCCCTCCTCTATTACCTCTGTGGGACCTTTTCTTTTTACTCGATTGTTTTTCTTTGATGGTAAATTTATCGTTGTGTTTTGGGGAATCTCGACTAAAAAAGAAGAAGATGTAGAGTCGGTATGATCTGATGGTGATTCTTCCAATACAGTAATGGATGTATCGTGTGTTGTAATTTGCGATAGAGAAGGAAATGATGGTGATAAATTAGGAAAAAACATA
>JAODAL010084928.1:0-10761 GCA_025379985.1 Phyllomedusa bahiana
CTACCGGGGCATCGGGTGCACTCAAACTCCACTTTTTTTAAGAGGGCCCCCTGAAATAAAATTTCTCGGGCTGGCCCACCAAGATCCCAAACTGCTATCACACCATCTTCACTCCCTCACAAGGCATCCACACCCCTTATCGTATATAGATGTACAGTCGGGGTGGCAGTTCATCCATTTTTTCATGTAAACCACCCCCAATTTATGAAACAGGCCGGGACCATTGAAAACGGCACTTCTTACCTTATTTTTCACCCTACACCCTAAAATTGTAAGCCTCCACGAGCAGGGCCCTCACACCTTTTTTCTCTTTTTAAAGCTTTTAATGGAAATGTCTGTATTTTTTACCCTTGAATTTTAAATGCTGGGAATATTCGTGCATATAAATAAAGATTTTTTAAAAAAATTATTATTTCCCCTTTCAAATCTTTTTTCATAGTAGGGGTTATCCCCCCCCACCAAAGGGCTAGCCCCCCCCCCACTGACAGTTATTAATCTGTTTCACCTATTTAAAGAAATGGTTATCAGTTGGGTGGGCAGGGCTATCTCAGGGGGGCAGGCTAGTCTCAGGGGAGGGGGTATTAAAAATGACTCTTTAATGACTCTTCTGGCCAAAACTAAATTTTTGGGCTTTAAACCCCTTCCCGCCGAGCCAGTTTTTTGCCTCTCTACGGGCCCCTTTTTTTTAAACTGCATGTGTCATTTATTGAAAAAAAACTTTTTTACCTTTAAACCTACCATTGTTTCAGAATTTTTTTCTCGTGACACAGTGCATAAAAAAAAAAATTTTTTGGCCCAAAAAATAAAATTGTTTTTTTGGAAAAATATCAAATTATGGTGAAAAAATTTAAAAATTTAAAACCAATTTCAAACTTCAAAAATTTCGAAAGTAAACGATATTATTCCACTCAAAATATTTTATCCCCCTAGCACACCATGCCTGTAGTTTGGGGCATCATTTTTTTAAATGTCTTTTTTTTTTTTTAACGACATTAGGGGCTTAAAATTTAGTAAAAATTTTCAAATTTTCAAAAAAAATTTGCAATATACATATTTTTAGGGCCCAGTCCATTTTTCAACGTGTTTTTGATTGACCTGTATGTTAGATACCCCCAAAATGACCTCATCTAAAAACACACCCCTTAAAGATCAAAACATCATTTAGAAATTTTATTAACCCATTAGTGTTTTCACAGAAATTAAAGAAAATGGAAGTGAAATTTCAAAATTTATTTTTTTGCAGATTTTTTTTTTTTTTTTGTTTCTTTTTCCCCATGATTATATTGTGTTCGTTTTTTTTCCAAATCTTTATCTTAAAGTAACATAGAACAAGGAGGAAAAAAGAGGGGAAAGGGGGGGGGGGGGGGGGGAGACAAACAAAAAGGGAACCAAACCTCACCCGCACATCCAACACACCCGTCCGAACCCAGGTTGCGGGGCACACCTCCACTTTTCAATTACCTTTGCTTTTCTAGAGTCAACTGCATTGGGGTTGGGTTTTCCCGGGTACCAGGTATAAATTCGAAGCTTTCTTTTTTTTTTTGTTCTAAAAGTGTGTGGGCAAGAGAGTGATGAACGGTGACCATGTGCGAAAGAAGTTTTGTGCTAGTCTTTCTCCATGTGCGAAAGAAGTTTTGTGCTAGTCTTTCTCTTTTTTGCAGATTTTCAATATTTATGCATTATTACAAAAATCGGTAAATGCATCAGGGAAATGCAAATTAATATTGTTCCCCAATTCTCCCTTTTTCAGAGATATCCCATATGGGGCCCTATGCTTATTTGGCTCAACCAAAGCCCCAGAATGGGAGGAGGCACCTACGGACTCTGGGGCCTCTTTTTCATTAAAAATTTTTATTTAGGGCCATTTCAGGTTTTTGGGGGAACCCAAGTTCCAAAACGTAATAATACCCCTAAAAAGACCCCATATGGGAAACTACACCCCTTATAAATATATCCAGGGGTTTATGAGTATATTGACCCCACAGGCTTTTTTCCAAAAATTTTTTTTTAGCTTTCGGCTCTGAAAAAAAAAAAAAAAAAAAAAAATTTCCAAAAAACTGCAATTTTAGCTAAAAATTTTTTTTGGATTCAACGCCCCCAGGGACTCACCAAAGGTTATTTTGCTTTTTGGGGCGCACAGGTGTTCCTTTTTTTTTTTTAGCATTGGCCATGGAAATGGGGGGGGAAACGCTTTCCGCCATTGTTTTTGGTTCATTTTTTTACAGTATTCGCCTACGGAAAAAATGCGTAATTTACTATTGAGGTCGGTAAAAAAAGATTTAAATGAAAAAAAGAATAGTTTTTATGTTTTATTTTTTTTACAAAATTTAGAAGCGATTTTTATAAAAAGTTGCGTTTTAATTGTCGTATTCCCAAAAGCCATAGCTTTCTTAATTTTTGCATATGAGCTGCTTGTGGGCTGTTTTTTTTACAATGAGTTATGTTTTTTTTGAAAACCATTAGGGGGGGCATATATGCTTTTGATCACTTTTTTTTAAAGGGGTTTTTGTGAAGCATTTTGTAAAAAAAAACAGCAATCCTGGTAGGTTTTTTTATTTTTATTTTTTTACAGGGGCCACGTTTGGGGTAAAAATGACATGCTATTTTTACTCACAGTTGATACATTACAGCGATACCACATTTGTATATTTGTTTAATGTTTTACTGCTTTTTCACTTTTTTATTTAAAAAGGGAAAACACGTTTTTTTGCATCACCGCAGTCTGAGACCAAAACTTTTTTTTTATTTTTCTGTTAATGGAGCTGTATAGGGACTTTTTTTTTGCGGATGATTGCGTTTTTAAAATTGGTAATATTTTTGGGGGACAAACTTTGATCGTTTTAAATTGTTTTTTTGGAAGGTAGGGAAGAAAATACGAAATCCTACAGTGTTTTTTTTTTTTTTTTTTAAACGTTCACCGGCATATCCTGCAAGTTTATTTTTTATTGTGGGTTGGAGATTAGGGGGTCCCTTTATGTGTTTTTTTTTTTGAAAGCACAATTTTTTTGAAAAAAAAGTGTTTTTATTTTGTAAAACAAAAAATTTTTTTTTGCATCGCTATCTTCTAATAGCCAAACTTTTTAATTTTTTCCTATACAAGCTATTAGGACTTTTTTTTGCGGGGTGAACTGACGTTTTAATTGGCATCAAATTTATTTGATATGAGTTTTTTTATTACTTTTTTTTTTCCATTTTTTTGCTGCAAGACAAAAATCCTATTTGTGACTGTTTTTTGGGTTTTTTTTTTACCGGCGTTCATCGTACGGGGTTAAATTAAAATGAAGATTTTTTAGGGTGGGGCGCTACCACGCGGCGATACCAAATATGGGTACTTATTTTTTTTGATCTTTTTTTAGGGCGTTTCGTTTGTAAAGGGGAAAAGGGGCATTACGGTTTTTATTTTATTTTTTTGTTTTGTGTTTTTCTTTTTTACACTTTTTTCAAATTTTTAAAACTTTTTAAAAACTTTCCCCCCAGGGGGGAATTTCATGAAAATCGTAAAATATTCATGCAATAGGAACACATACACTTATAGCTGTACTGGTCTCCATGCAACTGTCCCCGCAGCTGCCCACAAGCATTGGGGCACGTACGTCAAACCAGACAACCAGATGCTGTCATTCCCACATCCGGCTGCCTGAGGAGACTCTAGCGGCGCTCAGCGCCATTACGGCCGGGTCTCGGACGGGAGGACTCACTCCCCGGCCCCCAGCGCGGGCCCCCCGATTCGCGACCCCGATGTCCGACATCGGGGGGTAATCCCCCCGGCCGGGAGCGCACCCCCGGCCTGGGGGATTGGGCAGATCCACGGTAATATACCCCTGGGGTTTTATCCGCCGATCTTGCGCGTCCGCTTGTGGCGCGCAAACCCGGAAGTACCATACGGGAATTTGTGGGGGAAACCCCCACCCGACATTTCGTTGATACGGCAAAGTCGGTAAGGGGTTAAAAACTTTAAAAATACAATCTACAGAATAAGGACACAGCGCGGGTACGTAATCGACAATAGCTTGTTTTCTGTCCTCAGCAAAGGGGGGGATAAACCTTATGACCCCGGTTCCTTAAAGCTCGGGGCCCCAGGGCAAAATCCATAAAAGGGCCCCCACCTACCATGGGCCATTTATAATATTGGTATCTTCTTATGCGATAGAAGGGCCTTTGGGCCCTCTATGGCTCCAGGGCACAGTAGCAACCGCAACCTCTGCACCCTGTATAGCTATGCCCCTGGTTCCCGTGTCTGCATAAAACCGGTGGTTTCCAGCACTGTGAGCTGCTGCTCAGTGAGAAAAGGTTGCGACAAGTGTGAAAGTGTTCCTGACCTGTGTAACAAGATGCTGATGATACAGTGAGTTTAATTTTGACCAAAAAAGACAAATGACTGTGCCTGCTGAGTTTGTAAGGAGCTGTAGCAGTGCTGTTGGGCTGCTTCGTCTGTAGCAGCAGCGGCACCCATACAGTCCTCACCATAATACCACCCACCATAACAGTGCCAGCCATACAGTCCTCACCATAACAGTTCTAGCCATAAAGTGCCCACCATAACAGTGCCAGCCATACAGTCCTCACCATAATACCACCCACCATAACAGTGCCAGCCATACAGTCCTCACCATAATACCACCCACCATAACAGTGCCACCATACATCCCCCCCATAAACCACCCCCATAAAATGCCACCATACAGTCCTCAGCATAAACCCCCCCCTAACAGTGCCACCATACAGTCCTCACCTAAACCCCCCACCCTAAACGGCAGCCAAACAGTCCCACCCTAATACTACCCACCATAACATGCCCGCCCATCAGTCCTCACCATAATACCACCCACCAAACATGCCAGCCATACAGTCCCCACCATAAAACCACCCACCATAACATGTCAGCCATAATCCTCACCATAATACCCCCCCCATAACAGGCCAGCCTACATCCTCACCATAATACCACCCACCATAACATGCCGCCAAACAGTCCTCACCATAATACCCCCCCCCAAACAGTGCCCCCCAACAGTCCTCACCATAAATACCCAAAAAAAAACAGTCCACCTACGTCTTCACCATAACAGTTCTAGCCACAAAGTGCCCACCATAACAGCGGCAGCCATACAGACCATAATAGTTCCCACCAAAAAATGCCACCAAGGCTAGGCCACACAGCTTAAAGCGGGCGTAATTAACCCCCCAATTACCCGTGTGCCGGGGGGGCGGGCGGGGGGGGGGGGGGGCGGGGGGGGGGGGGGAGGGGCGGCATCTCGCCGGCCCATAGACTTGCATTACCAGCAGCGCGTATACGCCACTGGTAATTCACATGTCACTTATATCCCCCTGCGCCGTGTTCGCCGAGCGGGGAGAGGAGACGTAATCCATAGTTCTCTATGAGATCTGTGGATTACCGTAATGACTGGGACGGTTTCCAGCCATAATTTGCGCACTCCGGCGCGTAATTACGGACTGAAATACGTCCAATTTTAAGCCGTGTGAACATAGTCATACAGTGACTATCATAACAGTTCCAGCCTTCAGTGCACAACATAATAGTACCAGCCATAAAGTGTTCACCATAATAATGCCCACCATAACAGTGGCAGCCATACAGTGCCCACCATAACAGTGCCAGCCATACAGTGCCCACCATAACAGTGCCAGCCATACACCATCCACCATAACAGTGCCCACCATAGAAATGCCATGTGATGACTTTGTAAGGAGCTGTAGCAGTGCTGTTGGGCTGCTTGATCTGTAGCGGCAGCGGCAGCCATACAGTCCTCACCATAATAGTGCCCACCATAACAGTGCCAGCCATACAGTGCCCACCATAATACTACCCACCATAACAGTGCCAGCCATACAGTCCTCACCATAATACCACCCACCATAACAGTGCCAGCCATACAGTCCTCACCATAATACCACCCACCATAACAGTGCCAGCCATACAGTCCTCACCATAACAGTTCTAGCCATAAAGTGCCCACCATAACAGTGCCAGCCATACAGTCCTCACCATAATAGTGCCCATCAAAACAGTACCAGCCATAGGGTGACTGTCATAACAGTTCCAGCCATCAGTGCCCAACATAATAGTACTAGCCATACAGTGCCAGCCATACACCACCCACCATAACAGTGCCCACCATAGCAATGCCATCTTCAGAATGTGGCCATCTTCAAAAGATGAATATGATTTTTTTTAAGTATGAAGACATGTCCTAATGTTGCTGATTGACAATAGTAGCAAGAATCATAGTAGCAATTTCTAAGGTTTTCAAAATATTTGAGATGTTGTTGTTGTTGTTGCTGGTTTTCTGCATTTAAAATATGTCAATGTCCCTTTTACATCATTAAAGCAAAATACATATTTTATTATCTTGTCCCTTAAATAGCATAATCATTTATCAGCTGCCTCATTGGAAGATCTCTTTGTAAAGTTATCAAACAAACATGAACAGTGTTATTGTAAAGTTACAATGACACATCACTTTAGCAAGACAATTCTCTGAATGCCTGTTCTGAAAAGCATTACATTGTATGGCTTCACTAGAAAGCTATCAATCACTGGTACAACATGGACTCAGCTTGCCCTGTAGTGTGCCAGCAAAGGTGCCCACACTCTGGCGCTAGAAGCGGCTCTGCCCTGCGTAAAAGGTCCTTGTTCCCCCCTGGGTGTGGGCTCGGTATAATCTGGAGCAGGATTTGGGCGTTGCTGGCTGGTTCATCCAGTTCTTGGTGAAATCCTCCCTGGCTGTGACTCTGGATACCACTGGATGCAGGGCAGTGCCTGCAGGGACATGCAAGTAATTATCCGGGGCTGTCATCTCTGTATACAGCAAAGAGAGAACATTGTCTTTAATCTATTAGTGTCACTAATTGCTAAATAATAACTTTGCCACCATGAGCGCATGATTACAATAGCTTGTCTCCCTTGTTACAAGGGACAGTCCTGTGCAGTCCTCTTCACTGGATAAATGAATATAGTTTGTATGGAAATCATTCAATATCTCTTATGTTATCCTAGAAGAGGGTTTGAGAGGTGGGTTTGCTTGTTTAGCATTATTAAGTCACATAGAGCCAATAATAGTCTTCAAAAATGGCTAGAAGACCACCCTGTACATCCTTATGCTTCCGATTTTATATGTGGTATGCCCCATTTTCAGCCATAGTATGAAGGTATTCTTTCGTAGAAAGAATATATCTAGTATCTTGTAGGTTGGCAGTAGAGTAAGGTGCCGGCGGGTGCGCCGGCGCAGCTTGCCCTGGCCAGCCGGAGCCCAATGAGGTCAAGTGCACAGGACCAGAACTGAGTGGTCGAGGTTCCGCGACGCGATCTCCATGGTGCGTCGCGGCTATGGGATCACCGGTAAGTGCAGCACGCTGACACCTATTTGCATATTCAATGGAAGTTGCCAATTACATGCAATTGGTCACATTTGTCTTCTTATATATATGACATAGCAGTGTGTGTTGTTACTATCGCTATGAGTACGGCCGTATTTGTCAAGCCCGAAACGCGTTAGCGTATTGACCTTTGTGTCATTAAGTCACCACTCCTAGCCGCTGATTAAGAGTGCTTTCCATGTGCTTTTATGGATCATTTTTTGCATGATTTTATCTTCATTGTTTGGGTGGTGCTGGACCATCAACCTTTGGTTCTTCTACATTCTTTCGTAGAAGCATTATGTAATATGGTGCTACACTGTGCCCGCTATATAGTTTTGCAACAAACACAAAATAGGCTGATACTTTTACTTTTTTTGAATACTGTATCAAAGAGATTTGAAATACATGCTATGTAGCAATACACAGAGTAAAGTTGTATACAAACCTGGTGATGTGCAGTCTTGATAGAAAATGTCCTTTTTTAATACATCTTATAACCATTTCTTGTGGCTCACGGGTGCAATCTGCATCTTAGTATTGCTTTGAAAAGATGACCATATTGTGGTTCGCTTGGTACTATCGGCCAATGGCGATTAATTGCTCTTTTTATATGCAAAGAGTGTGTATTATAAGTAGTCACAAACGTAAGTCTGTTATCTGTTATAATGTCTCCCTATCCAATTTAGCAATTTCTATCCCTATTTTCATGAGATCTACCTTTATATACCCTTTTCGAGAATTTCTTAACTAACTTTAGCATCTGCTGATTATACAAATCATCATCCGAACAGTTGCACCTTGCTCTAATAAATTTGCCCCTTGGTATACCCTTGAATACCTGCAGGGCATGATAACTCATCCTGTGTAGCGCATTATTTCTGTCGGTAGGTTTTGAAAATAAAGAGGTGTTAAGTTAAGGTCCTTTTGGGTCCTTTGTTATCTCAACATCTAAAAATTAAATTTTAGTTTGGTCTTTCGTTAATAAAAAGGAAATTAAAGGATGACATTTGTTGATTTATTCCAAAAACTCATCAAGATCATTTTCATTACTTCTCCACAAGACAAAGACGTCATCAACGTATCTTTGTCATGTTATAATATTGTCCTCAAAAATTTAGCCTTGTACAAATGTATTTTCAAAATATAACATGTACAGGTTAGCTAAACTTGGTGCAAGTGGGGACCCTATCGAGTTCTCCTGTAATTGCAAGAAGTACGATTCCCCAAATCTAAAATAGTTCTTTTTTAATACCAATTCCAACAATGTCATCAGGAATGAAATATGTGAATTAGATAGAGATGAATCGTAAGATACATAATACGAAGCCATAGGGAATATGTACCCTTCATCTGTAAGAAATAAAACCAGAAGCATGATAATTAATGAGCACAGAGCCATACTTCATCTTTGAGTGAAGTAACTACAACCATGTCCAAAAACAAGTCAATAACCATCTGCAGAGCCCCCTACAAGTGCCAACACATGCCAAAGAGTTCTCATGTACTATGGGGCAGCACGGTGGCTCAGTGGTTAGCACTGTTGGCACTGTTAGCACTGTTGGCCCCCCAAGGACAACATCTGCAAGGAGTCTGTATGATCTCTCCATGTTTGCACCGTTTTTTTCTAGCTGATTCAGTTTCCCCCACACTCTAAAAACATACTGATAGAGCAATCTGGAATTTAAAAGGTGAGCCTTAATGGGGAAAGGGAACAATGTGAATAATGGCAATCTCTGTACAACAAATTAATAAAATAAGTCACTACTGTATATATACGAATAAACAATACAGGATAAACTGTGCAATAACTGAGTTTTCAAGATTTTTGGAAAACTGCATTAGTCAGAAATGCTTTAACTTCATTAATGGGTTTTCTGGGATTATGAATAAGGGCAGCAGCTCCAAACTTGTCCATAGGTTGTGTCTGGTATAGAAGCCCATGCCCTCATCTATATTCTCATTGAGATGAATCTCTGTTCTGTGCAGCCATGACACAAGCAAGGACAAGGGTAAGAGGACCTCCTTTCTTTAGGTAGGTCCCAAGGATGGAGTCTGCACCTATCAGACATTTATGGCGGCTACCATAAATGTCTGAGATGGGAACACTTCTTTACGCAATATATAATACTGTCAAGTGTTTTGGCACAATAGAAGCAGCAGGGGCTAGCAAAATAATTTTTTTTAGCCATGTGCACGGAGCTTGTGCAGCAATGCACGGAGCCTTGTACATTCTCTATTAAGAAGCTATGGCACTGCTGGAGCGTTCCTCTGTGAGGCGCAATGTCCGCCCCTAGAAATAATATTCTAGCAGAAAATTCTCCTAAAAATACAAGATGCAGTTCAGTTTGCCAAGTCTTTTTTTTTTTCTTAAACATCCTGTATCAATCTTTACAGGTGTCTTCAAAGCCACAGTATGGGTCCTTAGATTTCTATGTGTGCTGTATTACTGTATAGTTTTTTTTAGACATTTATAAGCCATATAATAATAATAATAATAATAATCTTTATTTCTATAGCGCCAACATATTCCGCAGCACTTTACAAATTCAAGGGTAAACATACAGTCATTACACATTAAAAGCTACTTACAAATGAGACACAAGGTGTGAGGGCCCTGCTCGTGAGAGCTTGCAATCTATTAGGGTGTATGGGTGAAACATACGGTAAGAAGTGCCAAGTTTACAATGGTCCAGCCATGTTTCATAAATAGGGGGTGGTTTACATGAAAAATGGATGAACCTGCCACCCAGACTGTACATCTTGTCACGGGGGTCGCGGGCTCCGCTGCCCCCCGCGACCACATCCCCGCTCGCAGGGGGTCTGGCGCGGCGGCTGCGGCGGCCCGCGACCACCCCTCTGCTGCCTCGGCGCCGCCTCTCTTACCTGGCCGCGCTCCAGTGAACGCCGTGCCTGCCTGTCCCGGCCGTCGCGCGCGTGGCCGCCGCTTAAGGCGCGCGCGCCGGCTTCTCTAAATTTAAAGGGCCAGTGTCCCGATAATTGGTTATTGTCGGGCGCTGGTCCTATTTAAGGTATCCGCCCCCAGTACTTCCTGCCAGTCTGTTGGTGTGTTTTCCGTGTGTTTAGAGAGTATTGGAGTTCAGTCTTGATTACCCGTGTACCAGTCCGCTTGCTTACGTTTCCTGACCTTGCCTGTTTGCCGCCTGCCCTGACCGTCTGCCCGTCTCTGACTACGAACCTCTGCTGCCTGCCCTGACCTTCTGCCTGTCCCCGACTACGCCTCCGGATTACGTTTCTGTACCACGCTGTACCCCGGCCGCCATCGCAAGCAAGTCACGCCAGGGTAACGACCTGGTAGCCTCACGCCGCAGCAAGTCCATCCCCTTTGCGGCGGGCTCTGGTGAAAACCGGGGGATTTTTTGG
>JAODAL010084929.1:0-10761 GCA_025379985.1 Phyllomedusa bahiana
CCTGCTAAGGGACAGTTTTAAGGGTCCCAGTGCTGTTTTTAAAGGGTTTTTATAAAACCCCCCAGAATTTTTCAAAATTTTTCCCGGCATAAAGAAGAGCAAACAAACAAAATTTGTCAAAAATTTTCAAATTTTCCCTCTATAAATTGGAAAAATGACAATACACATATCGGAGGGGCTAAAATTTTGTAAACCCCTTTGTTTTTTGGGTACTTGTCCCCAAAAAAAAATTTCCTTTGGGTGCAGCAATAACCCCTTTTAAAATATTTCTGGAAAATTTTTATTCCCCCCCAAAACGATTTGGGGGGAAATTTTAAAGCCCGGTTTTCGTATCAACCTTGGGAATTTGTGTAAAAATCTAAAGTAATTTGGAAAATTTTATGCAAAAAATATAAAAATTAAAAATTTCAAAAATTTTTCAAGCCCACTGATGGGGGGTGTTTACTCATAAAAACCAACCAAATACCGGTCGGGAATGCCGACGGTAATTGGTCTTTTTTTAGCACCAGGGGACGGCTTTTGTTCCAATTTGCAAATTAAAGGGCCCGCCCCCTGCGGCAAAAAAAAAAAACCAAAATCCCTTTCGGCATTTCCCCGAAGGGAAAATTTTTTCTTTGCTGTGAAAAACCACCCAACAGTGGTTTTTGAAATTTTGTAAAACCTTTTAAAAAAATTTTTTCTATATTTCTGCAAAAAATTTTTTAAAATTTTATATTTTATAAAATTTTTTTGCATAAAATTCTGTATCTACTTTAGGATTTGTGTAAAAATCAATTTTTTTTTTAAGGTAAATTTTTGGGGAAGAAATCTAAAAAATTAAAAAAAGTTACAAATTTCCCAACCCCCAACTGTACAAATGGGTGTGTTTAAACAGAAAAAGCCAAATAGGGGTTCGGAAAATTCCGACCGGTTTTGGTTTTTTTTGGGCACCGGGGAAAGGGGGCGTTTGTCCGTTTTTTGCGAATTCAAGCCCCCCCCTTCCCCACCCACATTTTCTTTTTCCCTTTTCCCAAAAAAACCGGGGGGAAGAATGAACATTTTTAAATTTGGTTTTCAAAAACCCCCCCGTTGTAAAAAACCGCCTGGTGGAAAATCCGTGCAGTTTGGGACTGCGAATTTGGTTTTTCAATAAAAACCCCAAAATGAAAAAAATTTAAAACAGTCATTTCAGAGGGCTTTCAAATCCAAAACCTCTTTAAAACCCCCGTTTGAAGCCCTTTGGCCTTGGACAAACCCTATATCTGTGTTTTTGGCTCCTGATCTTTAAACTTTACTTGAATTCCCCGGGTTTCTAATACCTGTCCCCCAAAATTTTGTTTAAATTTTTGGGGGTTTTATGGAACCAAAACTCTAAAAAAAATGAAAATTTAAAACTGTACAAAAAAGTTACATAGAAATGTTTTTTTTCCTTTACACCCCCTTTCAGAAAGCAAAAAATAAATTAAATTTTTAAGGGGTTATGAAACCAGAACTCCATAAAAAAGGGAAATTTGGGGGGACAGGGAAAGAAAACTGTCGGGGGTTGTAAACTTTATTTTTGCCCCATAGCAACCCCAAACAACCCGCCCCTTCATTTTTTTCAGAGCACTCTATAAAATTTAAAGGGGAGCTCTGATTAGTTCCCCTGGGGGTTAACAACAAAAAAATTAGCCCTAGACTTTCATAAAAGGCCAAAATTTTTTTGTCTGAAATTCATCTATTTTACTAAAATTCTGAAAAATTTGTGGAAAGGTTTTTCCCGGTCTCTGGTGGTACAATGGGGGTACTTTGGGCCCTCAGGTTCTGTTTTTAGGGCGGCAGGGACAGTAACCCCTGGATAGCTTCAGGGATTTTTTGATCATAGCAGCATCCTCCCATGAACTTTCGTCCTCTTCTATCCCGGATCCCCCAAACCTATCCCTCCCCCCGGGGGGGCACGCTGCAAAATCACAGCTAAAAAATAATCCCATTTCTTTTTATATACAAAATACACAAACAAAAAAACAATTCCATCAGTCTTATACAACTTTCTTGAAGACCAAGGGAAACCAAAGGGGCAGAAAAAAGCGGGAACTAAAAAATTTCTCTGAAATTGAAATTTAAAAAAATTTCATCCATTTTCATGAAATGATGAAACAAAAATTTTTGGACAAGGATTTCCCGGGTTTTTTCCCCCCCCCTGGTTTGGTACATATGTGGACTTTGGGATTTGGTATTTTGGGGTTCCCGGGTTCTTTTGCTGTAGGGGCGGGGCATTAGCACGGATAGCTTCGTGATATTTTTTTAATCATAGCGAATTTTTTTCCGAGACATTTTGGTCCTTTTTCCAATGCCCGGATACCCGCCCTCTTTTCCTCTCACCGGGGCACGCAGCATTTTCCCATCACTAAAAAATAATAAGTTTTATTTAAAATACAAAAATTTAAAAAAAAGAACCCTTTTCAATTTTTTTAAAATTTTAACTGAATAAAAAAGGGGGGAAAATAAGCATTTGATACATTTTTCGTTTTTGCAATTTTTTCCCACCTACAAAAAATGGGGGGCGTAATTTTTTTTCATAAGGAGACAAAAACTAAAAAAAAAAGGGAGTTTTATTGCATAAAATAAGAAATTTGATACAATAAAAAGCAGAATTTAATATTTGGAAACAGAAACCGGGTTTTTGCAAAAACAGGGGTCAGACGTTTCCTTGGGCTTGGGCAATTTTACACTCTGTAGCAGGATTTTGGCCCACCCCTCCATACAGACCACCCCCAATATTTTTGGGTTTTGGGGCTGTTGTTTGGGCTACATTTTTTTTCATTTCCCCAAAAATTTTTCCTTTTGGTTTTCGGGTTCTGGAGACTGAATAAGCCACTCCGGGACCTTGAAAATGCTTCTTACGGAGCCGCCCTTAGTTTTTCCTGGCTGTGTTTTTTTGGTCATTGTCCTGAGGAAGACCCAGCCCGACCCATCTTAAAAGCTCTTAAACCCAAAGGCCCAAGGGGATTGTTGGGCAAAAAAATCGCGATTATGGCCCCCTCCCTCCTTCCTTCAATACATACACCCTCCTGTCCCCTTTTCAGAAAAGCACCCCAAAGTACGAATTTTTCCCCCCCCATTCTTTACAGGGGACAGTGGTTTTTTGGGGGTTTTTAATCATCCCCTTTTACCTTTCCCCCAAAAACGGGTTTAGTGGAATTGCTACCAAAAAGAATCTTTTTGCTCTCAACTGACCACATGACCCCTTTTCCCTGCCTCCCTGGATCATGCAGATGGTTTATTGGTGGGAAAGTCAAATGGGGCCTGGGGTTTCTTTAAACAGCCTGGGCGTGGTAATACCCAAAAATTTTAAATGGGCCATGGGAATTTCACTACATTTCCCTTTTTAGAACCAAAAAAGTAAGGGGTTTTTCTGTCATACCCCCCCCATGTGTACTGCAACTTTTTTGGGACGGCAGTTTTTTTCCCCCTTGTTCCAAATCATTTGGGTCTCAAAAGCCCTTTTCCTTTTTAGCAGGGACCTTGCGTTCCCAGGAAATTTTTAAACCATGCAGCTTTGTGGGGTTTCTAACGGGAATCTTTGAGACGTGGTGCCACCCCTATTCATCATTTTACAGGGCCTACTGTTTTTCGGGGAAAATTCTTGAAACCCTTTTCCCCAAATCATTTTTACCCCCACCCACTGAATTTTAGCAAGGAGCCCCAGACCCCAGGAAATCGACAAATCATCTTGTTTTTTTTTCTTCCAATTTTCTAATAATTGCACCAACATTTTTTCCCCCCGGGAAAAACTGCCCCGGGGCCCCCGGGGCATGTAGCCCAACCCCAGCCTCGTGCAGGCTACAAAATTTTTGTCCCCCCGTCTCTATAAAAATATCTTTGGCCTTGGGCCCTGGTTTGGAAAGGTTGGGGTTAATTTAGTTGGGAAAAGGTGTCTTTTAAAAAAAGTAATGGTTTTAAAAAAAGGCAATTTATACAGGCCCAATTTAGTGGGAGAGTAGGGGGCTTCTTATAGAAAAACCAACAGGCTGTAAAGCCAAATTCTTGGGGGTTGGGCGGTGATCAAATACTTTTTCCATGCAAAAAAATCACATTATTAAATTTAAAAAACAACAACTGGTTTTTTTTTTTACATTCTTCCCCCTCAAGTTAAATTACAACATAAAATTTACAGACCCCCCCATTTTTTTTGTAGGGTTGGGAAAAATTGGCAAATTTTCCCCGTGAATTTAAAAACTTTTCTTTTCCCCAATGTTGTTTTTTTTATTTTTAAAAGCGCCACACTGGGAAACAAGAGGCCCCTATTGGGTTCATCTATGGGCCCCTAATCTTCCCAAAAAAATTGGGCTCATCTTCCTGTTGTCGCTACCTTTAAAAAAAAACTGGGGTCCTTTCCGTTCCTATAAGGTGTTTCTAAAAAAAAATTTTATGAAGCCTCCGGGAAATTTAAAAAAGAGACAGTCCCATTTTTCCCCTTTTTATTCCCAAAACTAAAAAGAGCCCCCGGCTTTCAGTAACAAAAGTAAAACTTTTTAAATTTTAACAATAAATTTGTGTTCATAACTTTTTTGCATTTACCCAGACAAACCCCCTTTTTCCCCCAATGTGTTTAACCCCCAACAGTTTTTTTTTCCTCGATCACACACTGGGGGGGGGTTTAAACAATATTGTCTTTCACTTAGACCCTTGAAAAATTCTATTTAGACCCTCTTACAAAAAGCGCCATTTTTATGAACCCACATAAATCTGGCCCCAGATTAAAAACGGTCAGTTTTAAACTTACACCATTTTTAGTTTGGGTTACTTTTATCCAATAAAGTGGCCAAAAAAATTTGACATAAAAACATTTTAAAAGGGTTATTTAATGCCAAAGCCATCCACCTTCCAAGGACTTACCGGGCCCCCTGGTCGAAAAGAAAGTTATACTTTTAGTTTTCCCCCAAATCCCCTTGTTTTTAGGTTGATTTGGTTTTTAAATTGGGGGTTCTGTGGTCAGAGGGTTCCGTCCACCAAAAATTTTTGTGTAAAAGCAACTGTATATGTAGGGCCACAGGGCTGCCATCAGAAACCAGTCCCCACACAACTGAAGCATCAGGGGGCCTTTTTCCCTTTTCAGTTTTTCTTTTGCACTATATAAAAAAACCCCTTTCGATCAGGACCCCCCGAAAAAGAATGCTGTCCCGTACTACCCTGATTGGGACCCCAATTTGGGGGACTTAACAAAAGCCCTTTTGATCTGGTATATAAAATTTCCAGAAAAAGTTGCAGAGCCAAGTTCCCCCCTGTTGGGTAAACTGGGCCAAAAAAACCATAACAATCCCCCTGAAACCCCCCCTGACAAAAACTACCCGCCTTCACTATTGTTTTTTTTTTTTTTTTAATTGATATATTTGCATCAAACCCCCGGTAATTGGGCTCCTCTGACTGTCCCCCGCCAAGGCTGCTCCAACCATCTGTCCAACCCAAATATATCTATGTGCCACATCAAATCGGTTCATCTCCCCTTTCACTCCTTGGGACATGCCCCACTACAAAGCACAAGCCTTGACCCACTAATTAGTCCCCAAACCAAACACACAAAACCCCATAGTAAATTTGCACCTTGGGGAAAGATTTTCCCCCCCTTATAATCACCATTAAACGGGTCCTTTTCCCGCCACATACAAGAAAAAAGGGAGGGAGCTCTGACAAAGTAACGTCATTCAATTGACGGGGCGGGTAATCTGTTTTTTGCCCCTCCCTGGAAGGGTATACTTTAAGGTCCTAATTCTTTTTACTCTTTCCTCATACAATAAATAAAACTGGAAAAGGAGAAAAAAATGGAACCAAAACTCCCGAAAAAAAGCAGATAATTTTTCTTGGGAAATTTTAAATTTAAGAAATTTTTTTTTTTTTTCACTTAAAAAAAAATTAAAAAAATTGTGGGAAGGGGATTTACCGATCTCTTTTACAAAATTGGTAAATTTTTGGGGCTCAGGTGGTTTTTGTAGGTGGCAGGGGCAAAGTAACACGTTGCTTTTAGTGGGTATTTGAGTCGTAGCAACCCTCCTTTTCCCGAACATGTGTCCCCCTGCTAGCCCCCCCATACCCCACCAACCTCCATCCGTGGCACCAGCACCTTTCCCTTAACTTGACAAAAAATGCATTTTTAAATTTTGTACAGAAAATCAAAAAAAAAAAATTAATAATCCTGCATTTCGGGAGAAAATTTTGTAAATTTTTAAAAATTTGTCATTATTTGGGAAAAACGGAAGTCACACCGAAAAAATATAAAACACCCCCCCAGAAAAAAACCCCCAAGTAAAAAAAAAACTTTAAATAAAGCCCAATAGAAACAGGGGGTACCCAAATTTTTTCTAATATCTGAAATGTGCCTCCCCCCCTTGAAAGCCCCCCCCAATATTTGCTCCAATCGGGCCACCTCAACTATAGTTTTTGATCCTCATCTATTATTTTTCCCGTGAAACAAAAAGCTAGAGGGCCACATCTAAAGGTTTGTCAATCGTTCACTGCCAGCTAAAATCCCACCTACCATCACACAAGCCCAATAAAAGCCAAAAGGGCCCCTAAACGTGCCCAGGGGGCTTGATTCCCAAAAATAAAACTTGCAACACCCCTTTCAAATTACAAAAAAAAAGGAAAGTCTCTTTAAAAAGGTTATAACCCCCCAGAATTTTCAAATATTTCTGCAAAAAGAAAAAAAAGCAAAAAAAATTTTGTAAAAATATTCAAAATTTTTCCCCCTTTAAATTTTCATTTGGGGAAAAAATGATAAATATCATAAATCGGGTGATGCTAAAAGTATTTTAAACCCTTTGCCATATCATTTGCAGCAAAAATTCCTTTTTCAGCAATAACTCCTTTAAAAAATTTTTTGGAAATTTGTTTTACCCCCCACCATCGATTTGGGAGGTTTTTTAAAGCCCTGTTTCTGTAAAAAACTTTTAGGATTTTTTTAAAAATCGATTTAATTTTGGGTCAATTTTATGCAAAAAATATAAAAAATAAAAAATGTTCAAAAATTTTTATCAAAAAAATAAAAAATTTAAAAAAAGTTTACAAATTTTAAAAAGAAACCACTGAAGGGGTTGTGTTTTACAAAAAGGAAAGACCAAATACGGTCGGGGAATGCCGACTGGTATTTTGGTTTTTTTTTTTTGGGAAACCAGGGGAGGGCGTTTTTTTTCGCATTTTGAAAATTTTCAACCTCCCCCTGAAATCTAAAAAAAAACCAAAACCGGTCGAAAATTTCCCCAAACGGAATTTGGTTTTTTGCTTTTTAAAACGCCCCCATCCAGGGTGCTTAAAAAGTTTTTTAACTTTTAAAATTTTCTATATTTCGCAAAAAAATTTGTGAACATTTTATAATTTTTTTATATTTCTGCAAAAAATTTGTAAACATTTTATATTTTTTCTAAAATTTCTGCATATTTTTTCTTATCAAATTTTTAAAATTTGTGTAAAACTCTGTTTAAATTTTTAGGTAAATTTTAGAAAAGAAATATAGAAAATTATAAAATTTTTCACAAACTTTCAAGCCCCCTTTTTACATATGCTCGTTTACACAGCAAAGACCAAATACCTTCCGGGGAAAAGCCGACCGTATTTGGTATTTTTTTTTGGGGACGCAGGGGGACCCGGGGTTTGTCCCCCGTTTGGGGAATTCAAGCGCCCCCCCCCTTGCACCCCACATGTTCATGTTTTTTGCCCAATAACCGGGCGGAAGAAAAGAACAGTTCAAAAGTTTTTTTAAACGCCGCGGTTTTTGAAGGTCCTGTTTTTTAAAAAACCTTTCCCCCATAATTTAACTGGAAACTTGGGGGATTTATGGGAACCAAAAAATCAAATAAAAATGGAAACTTTAAAACTGTTACTGAAAAAGTTACTAAAGAAATGTAATTTTTTCCCTTTTAAAATCCCCTTCAGCAGCACAATGAAAAGGGAATTTTTTGGGTTTTAAAGGAAAAACCCGAACTCCCTAGAAAAATGAAAATTAAAGGGGGGCATGTATTTAAAACTGCTGGTGTAAACTTTTTCTTGCCCCATACCAACCAACAGAGCGCCCCTTTTTATTTTTTCCCGACAAATCTATCCAAAAGAAAGGGGGGCTCTGAAGTTGCTGTGGGTAACAACAAAAAAAATTGCCCCAAAAAGGGGTTTTATACATGTGGGCCCTTTAAAATTTTTTTTTTGAAATTCATCTATTTTACCCGAAATTTGAACATTTTTTTGGGAAGGAATTTTTTCCCGGTTTTTCCTTTGGGGGGTACAATGTGGTACTTTTGGGCTCAGGGTTTTGTTGTTTTAAAACGGCAGGGACAGTAAACCCGGATAGCTTCATTTAATTTTTTGAGGCGTACAGCCTCTCATGAAACAAACGTCCCTTCTATGCTCAAAAACCCCACTCTAACCTCCACCCGGGGGTCACGTGCAAAAGGGTCAACACTAGAAAAAAAATACATTTCATTTTTTATACAAAAAAACACCCACAAAAAACAATTTCCAAAACAGTCTAAACTACATCGTTTAAAAACCAAAGGGAAACCCAAAGGGGGGCAAGGGGAAAAAAGCAAAACTAAATAAATTTCCCTGTATTTTTTCTTCAAGAAATTTAACCAATTTTTAAAAAATTTATGAAACTAAAACATTTGGAAAGGGTTTAAACCCGGGCTCTGGGGGTTTGATTGGAAATTTTTGGGTTTTTGGGACTTTGAGTCTCCCGGGTTTTGTTTTTTGTAGGGCCCGGGCCCGGGGCCCGAAAAACTGGAAAACTTCAGGATAATTTTATTCGTAGCAGCATCCCTTTTCCCAGACCCTTTGTCCCTTCTATGCCCGTTTCCCCCCACTCTATCCCTCATCCGGGGGGGCAAAGCAGCACTTGTCTTTACTAAGAATAATTTAAATTTTTTTTTTTATATACAAAAAATATAACAAAAAAACAATTTCCCTCATTTGAATTTCTTTTAATACAAATTGGGAAAAAACAAATTTTATACATTTTCGATTTTGCAAGTTTTTTCCCCCCTACAAAAATGGAGAGGGCTGTAATTTTTATCAAAAAGAGAGACAGAAACCAAAAAAAAATTTGAGTTTTTTTGCATGAAATAAGTATTTGGGTTTAAAAAGAAAGCAGAAACTTAATATTTTTTGGAAAAGAAACCTTGGGGTTTCAATTACAGAGGGCAAACGTCTCCTGTAGGGGCTTGGCCAAGTTTTTTAAACTCCCGTAGCAGGGATTTTGGCCCACTCCTCCATACAGACCATCTCCAGAAATTTTAGGTTTCGTGGCTGTTGCTGGGCTACATTGAGTTTCAGCTCCTCCAAAGATTTTCTATTGGATTCAGGTCTGGAGACTGACTAAGCCACTCCAGGACCTTGAAATGCTTCTTACGGAGCCGCTCCTTAGTTTCATAGTTTCATAGTTTGTAAGGCCGAAAAAAGACAAGACGTCCATCTAGTTCAGCCTGTTGTGCTAAGGTATTGATCCAGAGGAAGGCAAAAACCCCCAATGGGGTAGAAGCCAATTGTCCTCATTTTAGGGAAAAACTCCTTCCCCACTCCAATCTGGCAATGAGAAAAATCCCTGGATCAATGACCCCTCTCCTGAATCCTAGACACTATAACTTGTTATATTATTACGCTCCAGAAATGCGTCCAAGCCCTTTTTTGAACTCCGTTATTGAATTCACCATGACAAGTCCCCCTGGCAGAGAGTTCCACAGTCTCCACTGCTCTTACAGTAAAGAATCCCTTTCTATGTTTATGTAGAAACTTTCGTTCCTCAAGACGTAGAGGCCGCCCCCTGTTCTTGATAAGTCCTGGGTATAAATAAATCTTGGGAGAGTATCTCTATATTGACCTTTGATGTATTTAAACATATTATTATTCCCCCCGAAGCCTCTTTCTCTCAAACTAAATAACCCTAATCTAGCTACACTTTCTAGGTACTGTAGTCCACCAAGTCCTTATATTATTTTTGTTGCCCGCCTTTGTACCTGTTCAAGCTCTACAATGTCTTTCCTGTGCACTGGTGCCCAAAACTGTACACAATATTCCATGTGTGGTCTAACCAGTGACTTGTATAATGGGAAAATAATGTTCTCATCATGTGCCTCTATGCCCCTTTTAATGCACCCCATGATCCTATTTGCTTTGGCTGCTGCTGCCTGACACTGGCTGCTACAATTAAGTTTACTGTCCACCAGGATTCCCAAGTCCTTCTCCATGTCACTTTTACCCAGCCTTTTTCCATTTAACATGTAGTCATGTAATGGATTTCTCTTCCCCATGTGCATAACCTTGCATTTATCAGTGTTAAACCTCATCTGCCATTTCCCTGCCCAGGCCTCCAACTTATCCAGATCCCTTTGGAATAACATATTATCCTCTATTGTGTTGATTACTTTACAGAGCTTAGTATCGTCTGCAAAGATTGATATTCTACTGTGCAATCCCTGTGTAAGATCATTAATGAAAATGTTAAAGAGGATAGGGCCCAATACTGACCCTGTGGTACCCCACTAGTAACAGCAATCCAGTCTGAGTATGTACCGTTAATTACTACCCTTTGTTTTCTATCAGTGAGCCAGTTGCTTACCCACTTGCACACATTTTCCCCCAGTCCAAGCATCTCATTTTATTTACCAACCTTTTATGTGGCACCGTATCAAATGCTTTAGAAAAATACTAGATATATGACATCCAGTGCCTCACCCCGATCCAGTCTAGCACTGACTTCCTCATAGAAGCTGATGAGATTAGTCTGACAGGACCGATCCTCATAAAACCCTCTGGAACGGC